>CATKWJ010001165.1:0-45156 GCA_949825065.1 Odontocerum albicorne
ATATATATATATATATATATATATATATATATATATATATATATATATTATATATATATATATATATATATATATATATATATATTATATATATATATATATATATATATATATATATATATATATATATATATATATATATATATATATATATATATATATATATATATATATATATATATATATATATATATATATATATATATATATATATATATATATATATATATATATATATATATATATATATATATATATATATTATATATATATATATATATATATATATATATATATATATAGTATATATATATATATATATATATATATATATATATATATATATATATATATATATATATATATATATTATATATATATATATATATATATATATATATATATATATATATATATATATATATATATATATATATATATATATATATATATATATATATATATATATATATATATATATATATATATATATATATATATATATATATATATATATATATATATATATATATATATATATATATATATATATATATATATAATATATATATATATATATATATATATATATATATATATATATATATATATATATATATATATATATATATACATATATATATATATATATATATATATATATATATATATATATATATATATATATATATATATATATATATATATATATATATATATATATATATATATATATATATATATATATATATATATATATATATATATATATATATATATATATATATATATATATATATATATATATATATATATATATATATATATATATATATATATATATATATATATATATATATATATATATATATATATATATATATATATATATATATATATATATATATATATATATATATATATATATATATATATATATATATATATATATATATATATATATATATATATATATATAGTATATATATATATATATATATATATATATATATATATATATATATATATATATATATATATATATATATATATATATATATATATATATATATATATATATATATATATATATATATATATATATATATATATATATATATCTATATATATCTGTTTTGTTTGTATTTCTTCATTCATTGGTTTCACATGCCCAAACTATCGCAGCGTGCTCTTCTTCACCTCACTCAACAGATAAGTCTTAAGTTAACATTCATTCCTAATCACTTCATATTATATTCTGTCATACATTATCACTCAATGTATTCGTTTCAATACACTAAACTTTACATCATCACTCAGCTTGGATTTGAATTCAGGAGCTTAATCGGCTTCTTTCATTATTTTTCACGTTTCCAATGTTAATATTGTATACGTAATAATATATAATAAATAAATATTAAAACTGAGTCAAAATATATTATTTATTAAAAAAAATACTGAAAACCCCACAACGATAGTAAATTGCGGTTGAATTACGAATAATAAAAATATCCCAATGCGACACACGTATGCGCGTTTTGCCGGTCAGATGACCGAAATTTATGAATTTAATCGACGTCGAAGAAATAAAAGGTCGACGCATAAACGAGACTCGACCAAACGAGACAATGGCACTTATATCAAGTAAATAGCTTTATGTGAAAAATTGTCAGAGCCGCGAAGAGTAATGACTGCTTCGGACTGAAAGAATTACTCCCCATTAAAAAACGTTACTGTCCGTTGGCCGCGAATTTACATCTCGCTAAAATTTTGCTTCAAGTGCAATTTATGTTAAAAAATAAATCATTTTTAACAAATTACAGGGACGAATTTGAAATTAAGACCATAGAATGTAAGGACGATAGTTTGTTGGATGGAAAGAGAGTTTAAAATTATCAACATTTTTTTTAAGTGATTATACGTGCACTTAGAAGACTACATGGAGTGATAATGTATGATAGAATAAGGAATGAAGTGATTATACGTGCACTTAGAAAACTACTTGGAGTGATAATGTATGATAGAATAAAGAATGAAGTAATTATACATGCACTTAGAAGATTACATGGAGTGATAATGTATGATAGAATAAGGAATGAAGTAATTATACATGCACTTAGAAGATTACATGGAGTGATAATGTATGATAGAATAAGAAATGAAGGGATTATACGTGCACTTAGAAAACTACATGGAGTGATAATGTATGATAGAACAAGGAATGAAGTAATTATACATGCACTTAGAAGATTACATAGAGTGATAATGTATGATAGAATAAGGAATGAAGGGATTATACGTGCACTTAGTAGACTACATGGAGTGATAATGTATGATAGATATGTGCACTTAGAATACTACATGGAGAGATAATGTATGATGGAATAAGGAATGAAGGGATTATACGTGCACTTAGAAGACTACATGCAGGGATAATGTATGATAGAACAAGGAATGAAGTGATTATACGTGCATTTAGATGACTTCATGGAGTGATAATGTATGATAGAATAAGGAATTTATTTAACACTTTTATTGTAATACAATCTGGCGGGCTTATTGCCAGGCGGCAATCTCTTCCAACCAACCAGACAAAAGTAAATGAAGCAAGTTACGTGGTCGCATAAATCATTCAAATGACTATCCATCCCCACGAAATCCATAAACATATACGTGAGAACATGCCCACAAACCCCACAAAGACGGACAATCACCCGAACACTATTTTTCATATAAAGTGAGATATCATCAATCAAAAGGAAAGGAAAGGATGGTGGAGAGGAAAGGAAAAGAAAAATCAGGAATGAAACACGTTATTTTACTGACTAGAAATTAAGAGTTTTTTCAGTCGCTTCTTAAAGCATGCCAAGGACGGAGCGAGTCTTATATTGGTTTGTAACTGATTCCAGAGTCTCACTGCATGGACAGTAAAGGACGACGTGAAAAAAGAAGAGCGGTGAACTGGAAAGGCCAATAAACAATCTCTGTTTGAGCGTAGCGCTAATCCATGATTGGAAAGACGCTGAAAATTTTCGGCGAGATAAGAGGGTGCGGCGGGACAGTTAAGGATATTATACAATAGAGACAGTATGTGAATTTGGCGTCTATTTCTAACATTCAACCAGTTCAATGCCTTCTGGTATGAAGTTATATGATCGTACTTTCGTAGGTTGAAAATAAATCTTAGGCACACATTTTGAAGACGCTGTAATTTGTCCAGCTGTTCCTCTGTAACATCCAAGTAACATACGTCCGCATAGTCCAGAATCGGAAAGAGCAGAGATTGTACGAGTAAAATTTTGGTTTTAGTTGGTAGAAATCTTTGCAACACTTTAAGGGAATGAAGGCTGAAGAAGATCCTTCGGCTTACCTCATTTATTTGATCTCGCCATGAGAGAGTGTTATCTATTAGCACTCCTAGGTTTTTAACAGTTTTATGTAATGGTATAATAGAGCCATCAAGTAATATTGGAGGAAGTAAGGAATGAAGTGATTATACGTGCACTTAGAAAACTACATGGAGTGATAATGTATGATAGAATTAGGAATGAAGTAATTATACATGCACTTAGAAGACTACATGGATTGATGATGTATGATAGAATAAGAAATTAAATGATTAGGGGTGAATGTGATCTTACGACTGAATTGTAAATATGGTACGAAAATAATCTTAATTCGTGATGGTGTAAATTACTCTGAGGTACATTAAACAAATACTATTGGGGTAGTATTTTCTCAGACGATGGAAAATGTAAAGGGGTGTATTGAACGGCGTGCAGCGATAAGAAATAAAGTTAATGGGGCATTAAAATATATATACTTGGACCAGACATTATCAAAATCTGCAAAGATGATAGTCCAAAATAGTATTTCGATGCAAACTTTGATGTATGGGAGTGAAACGCGAACGTAAAAATACAGATAGGAGCCGAAAAAATGCTGTAGAGACGCGTGCATTAAGAAGAATTCATGGAGTGACAATGTATAACAGAACACGGAACAAAGTGATAAGGGATGAATGTGAACTTAAGGCTGATGTGTTGAATGAGATGAAGAAGAGCACACTGAGATGGTTCGTGCACGTAAAAGGAATGAATGAAGAAATACTAACAAAACATGTATACAATGCAGTTGTTCGTGGTAAAGGAAGACCAAAATAGATATTATGGCATGAAACTCTGCACAACTATTCGTATTTGCGCAAGTACAAGAGGATTTTTTACAAGTTTATACCTGTTTTGTTATAGATTACTATAAAAGTAGCTACTTCACTCGCAGTGTGTTATTATATTGACTTGGCATCTCAACAGGGTGGTTTGTTTGTTAACCCTCAAAAATACTTCATCTGTGGAGGAAGAATTAATTATTTTTTTGTACGAATTTAAATTGGGGCATAGTGCAACCAAAGTAGAGAGAAACATCAATTCATAGTTGAAATTAGAAACTGTTGATCAACGAATAATATGAAGATGACTTAAGAAATTTCAAACTGTAAATCTGAGCCTTGTAAAAAATAATCCACATGGAAGACCCATAACCGTCCTCAACAATGACAGATTGAAAGAAATATTTGAAGATAATCCTGAGACTACAATACGACAACTTGCTGCCTTCCTAGGAGTTTCACCCATGACAGTTTCCCTTCATTTAGCAGCAATAGGTAAACAAAACAGACAAATGGGTGGCGCATATAGTGAATAAACGGAAGGTCAGAAACAGCGGCGCTTGGAATTTTTACTGGAACGTCACTGGTTATTCGGAACGTCACCGGTTATTCGGAACGTCACTGGTTATTCGAAACGTCACTGGTTATTCGGAACGTCACTGGTTATTCGGAACTTTCCAATTTTTTATTATATAAAATCCCGTTGCACATTCTCATCAATCCGACAAACAGCGACACTCAATTACATATGTATACATCACGCGAAATCAAACTCCTCACACTTCATCACTCCAGACAGACCAAAACATTCATCCCACAATATACCGCACATAATCATAAAAAAAATAACAAAAAATACCACACTCAAGAGCTTACACAAACCTTTGCTATAAGTCATTCCTTTTGCAAGTCCAAGTATTCAAACTCTTGTCGCAATAACAACCACGCTCCGATCGACTGCCCAAATTGTTTTCCTCCTTTTGCCTTTATTGAATTCGACACATATGATTGGACCAAGTGCTATTTTGAAAGAAATAAATGTAAAAGTCAGAGAAATCGTAAACATTTTATGATAAGGTGTATGAATGCGGAAAAGGCGAAAGATGTATGTCGTGATAGTAAAGTTTAGCGCTTATAACCTCTCTGCCTACATCAACAGGCAATTGATATGATGGTACGTATGACCTTTGTCAAAATTACATTAATTTGACGTTCATAAATAAAGACACATTTTTACAATCCTAAGACAATAAACATAAAATTTTGTTTTAATCTCTTAAACTACTGAATTTAAAATACTTAAACACGTGTACTGGTAAAAAAAGTTGTGCGTTTAAAAAAGTTGTACTTTATGTCATATTAAATTATTCCTGTAAAAAATAAAATTCGACATCAAATGGACCGGGTAACGGAACATTGCACCACGGTCATTTATATCGTCGATATACCGAAACATGTGTCAACGCCGGCTGTCAAAACGGTCACCGTATCTCGCGAGGCGGCGCATAAGCCTTAATGGGCAGCCTTTCTTCCGACATGTGCTATAAGCGATTATTCTTAAAACACTTTACTGGTTGCGATTTTACGAACTAGGCATATCCTTAAGTACTGTATGGTCCTACATTTGATTTAAATAATCATAATAAGACTAAAATAACAACATTGTAATTTATTTTTATCAAACACTGTTTATTCCACTTTTTTGATAAAAATAAATATTTGATAAAAATAAATTACAATGTCTTTTAACCTCCTCATCGTTAATGCCTTAACTATAAACAACATAAAATAACAGCTTATATATAATACTTGTAATAAACTATCCCCGAGGGGGCTCTAAATATCTATATTTTTTTAATTTATTTTACACATAACAAGAAATATACAGAATTTGCGAGAAAAAAACAACAGGTAATTTAAATCGGACACACAATTTTAATGGATTTGGGTTTGTTGCCTTTCATTTGTCGTGTCCCCAGTAAACTAGGTTTTTGCCTGTATCTCACTGAGGACACATAGCATGAAAAAATAAATCGATACTTCTTTTCGATTTTGGATTATGTAAAACCCCGTTGCACATTCTCATCAACCTGACAAACAGCGACACTAAATTACATATGTATACATCACCCGAAATCAAACTCCTCACACTTCATCACTCCAGACAGACCAAAACATTCATCCCACAGTATACCGCACACAATCATAAAGCAAAAAACAAAATATTTATTCAAAAATATAAAACAACAAAAAACACCATACTCAAAAGTTCACACAAACCTCTTCCACAAGTCATTCCTCTTGCAAGCCCAAACACTCAAACTCCTGTCGCAATAACAACCACGCTCCGCATGAACACGTGAAACATAAATATTCGTCCCAATGTGTACTAGTTACGCATCACAGGGAAGGAAGGGTTAACCAAATAACAAAATTCTCAAAACATTGCTAACTCGCGTTTCTAACTTTCATTTGATAACAAAAAAAATAGTTCATCAATGTAACGATCGGTAGTTATAATATAAATCTTTAAAATTTGAAACCTTTTTCAATAAAAGTTTAAACGATACATGGAACAAATAAAACGTTTACTATTTATTAAATCAATAACAATGTTATTTACCTGAAAATTAAAAAAAAATGATCCAGTTTTCTACTATTTTATATATGAAAAATATTTCAGCCTCCTGTACTTTTCAGAAATAAGTTTTTTTAACATTTATATTAAGTTTAGTGTCTTTAACATATTTTTTCTGTAAGATTAAAAAAAAATTGAATTTTGAACTTTAGGAATTTTATTCACCTCCAAAATAATAAGATTAATCAAACCCCGGAATTATGCTATATATTTGTACTTTTTTTAACATATGTTCATTATAAATATTATAATGTAAATGTTTTACTGAAGATATAAACAGTGAAAGAAAACACTCGTTTGCAATTCCACCATAACCTGCGCATATGTGTAATGACTTGAAAATAGTCCAAAATAGAAGACGCGATTTCTTGCAAGTGAAATTTTTAATAAACAACTAAAAAAAACCTCCGCCCAGCGGTGAATGAATGCGGTTTAGTTTAATTTGTCTTAACCAACCGAATACGTTATAAAGCCGCTTTTCCTCTGTCTACGCATATGATTTATATTTGATTCACGTTCACAGTTTTTAAAGTGATTTGCACTGGATTTTGGACATTAATGACTGAGTTATGTGGCTGCTATAAGCAAAAGTACGTATATAGTCGAATACTACCTGATTCGGCAGAATGCGCAATTACTGGGCGTATCGCCTTTTTTGTATGAAATTCCGGTAAAATGTATTAAATGTGAGTGCATGTAAGCGTGATGTAGGACGTAGTTAAATTTTTTTTAATGTTTTTTTTTATATTTTTGATAGTCATTTTCTTAGAATAAGCTAAAGATTGACACACGATTGACAACCTCGACGCTTTTAGGAATTCTTAAGAAACGTATTTTTTTCAGAGATGTTTTTCTGATTTACACCGTTGAGTTTCCGGATCCCTTATATGTTATGTGTGGTCGAGAATAGCGAGGTCAGGTAAGATCAATCATGATGTATGGAAAACAGTCTTAAACGAATAAAACAAAAGTTTGCTTAAAGTTAAAAAATTCAAAACTTTCAGAGCTATTGCAGGCGAAATACTTAGAGATATGGGTTTCAAACTTCCCTATACGAGAAATATGTGAAGTAATGGATATCGTTAGATGGGGCAAAACCCGCAGAAGACACTGGTGAGATCATATGGAAAGGATAGATAACACATGAATTCCCTACATGGCAATGCATGAAATACCTGCTAGCAATCGTTCTCCAGAAAGATTCCCAATAAAATAAAGAAAAACTGGGAGTCAACATCTCAAAAGAGAGAATTATGATGGATCAGACACCAGGTCTAAGATAAGAAAAAGAAGAATTTATATTTAAGTTGTTAAGGTCCATTTAAGATTAAATTTATAACACAGGGTCAAAGAGCTTTAACCCTCCTGGTCCTGTGATGTGTAATTAGTACACATTGCTTCTAAAAACTTTAATATCTCTATAAATATAATAAATACTGGGTTCAGATTTTAGGTATTCCTCCGTAATACATTTACGCATTGAATGAAAAAATAATATTAATAATAATTAGCACTTATCGGCCACATCAGAGATATTTTGTGAAAATCGGGAATAAATTCACCAATACAATCAAACGTGTGCCAGTGTGTGACGTAAATATATTCATTCTAAAAATCCATATGGGTGAGGAAGCGACGCTATTCACATTTCACTCTCAGTCTACTTCGGTATATGGGAACGCAAAAAATAGAATCTCAGTTCGGTCGCTTCTCGCTAGTAGCCAGCCAGCTTTCGTTCGACGTGGTCGCTTCGCCCGTTTCGTGAACGTCGTCCGATGTTTTTTTTCTTCATGTTTTCAGCAATTAAATTATTATCACTTTTGACTTCAAATTTAATTAATTTAAACGATTAGGTAAGAATATTCTTATTTTTCCGATTTTAAATCGCTCCTTTTTTTTTGTTTTGTTTACAGTTAAGGCATTAACGTTGTGGAGGTTTAAATACATAGTAATTTATTTTTATCAAACACAGTCTTGTTTGCGCTCCCCTGAAAATGAGGTGAAAGCCTTGAAACCGGTAGGGTTATACCGTTACAAAAAAGTGGAATAAACAGTGTTTGATAAAAATAAATTACAAAAATAAATAAAGGTTTATTGATAGTACCATAGTATGTACAGTACCCAGTGGTAAGTAATACACATCGGGCTTAAGAAAGAGACTGTCAGCCAAAATCGGCTAACTTCGCCTTTGTAGAGCGTCGTCTCTGTCCCTAGAATGCTTGACAACGACTGACAAATGTCGACGGAACACGTGTATGAATGACAGAGATGACGCTCTACAAAGCCGAAGTTAGCCGATTATGGACGACAGTTTCTTTCTTAAGCCCGATGTATATTAATTAGCCCCGGGTACCGTACATATGTTACATATACGTACATCTTCGGAGCAATAGGCTACTCCGATCTCGTTGCGTCAAAGGAAAGTTTAGTTGCATTTGAAATTTACTGTGAAAGTACTGGCAACTTGCTGGGCTGTTTGGACCCCAAGCCTTAAGCCACTTCAGAAGAAAAAAAATGCGCTGCGATTAATTTTTATTTTCGCGTGATATTTGGCCGTAAGTTCGTCGTTACTACTATTATTTTCCCACTCAAGTGTGTCGCCACCGGGAGAAGATGTCTCATTGGGCGGTTCCTTCTTCGTCACTATGTGACGTCGCGCTCATAAAAAAATAAAGAAGATTTCGATATTCTATTGTAGTTTAGATCGCGCTTGATGGGAACTTATTTTGCCCCTCATAACAGCGTGGATGGAGATGGGATCGTATCGAAGTATGTACATTCCGATATCGCACATTAATCTCAAGATAAATAGCAAAAAATACATAAATATAGGGCGAGCCTGGCCGCGAGGACATATGTTTGTATGCTGACTCTCCTAATATGTCAATAATACTGGGTTCGAGTCCCGAGTTGGAGCGCCTTTGAGTAGAGTCTGCTTTCTAGACGGCACTGTACAAATTGTCCTGTTTTTATTATTATCTGAAAGTTACACTAAAAGTAAAAGCCACGTACTTAAATACCACGGCAACTACGACGTGGGGAGATGTAGCAAAAAATAAACAAGCAACTACACACTTGATACAGTAGCTTGCGGCCTCCATGGAGTCGAAATGAAGAGAATTGAAGAGAATCTCGACCTCATTTAAAGACCATTGAAAATGAAGCTCAAAATAATTATGAAAATAGACCCCACAAAGCGGTCAAGCGTGCGCGCGCATATCATTAAATCGTCGAATATGTCCGAGTTAAACGGTTCAATAATTGCATTTTTACATAAATATTTGCTTAAACGGTGATGTTGTCAAATTATTGCCCAATTGGCGAGATGATTACTGACCCAATCTTAACGCCTTTAGCTGCCATTTCGTATCAACTCAAAAATAAATTTCTCGTCTTATTATTGGAATGTTTAATTTGTAGATTATCTCAGATGACTAATGCTTGTCAAAAATGGTAATACTTGCTATAAAACCTTAAACATTCATATTAATATACTAGTGGTGGATAACTTGTTCGGAGTTTCGGTCCGATGGTAGGACACCTTACTCCTTCATCGGATAAGTGCTGACTGTTATGATATTTATTGGATATTTTGGATCTTTTTAGGAATCGGGAAAGGATAGATTTGTGGTAAATGTTTTTATGGATGATTATGAGAAATTATAAAACGATTAAATACATATACAAATGTGACAGTATATACATAATATTACATACGAATATAAATAAATTTGTGGATTTATATCTCGTCACACACGGTAATATATTGAAAGGGTGTTGAGTGAAAAATGATGATGGTGAATAAAATATAAAAATTAATATAGATGAATATAGTATATATTGGTAAATGGGGAGACGTGTGTGACTTTTATAAGTAAATGTTTATATTGATATGTAAATGTTTATTGAGAGGGAGAGAGAGATAAGTGGTTGCCTATGGGATTAATATACTATCACGCCATTTTCATATCGGAGTAGGCAAAGATACAATGTGCCTACTTTTCCTATTCGACACACATCCTTCGCCTCTTCTATAATGTATCCATACGTCTTCTAATATAACTCCTACGATTTCTTTGACTTTCTAAGTTTCCAACAACATAGTGCTTTCTTAAGAATATTCTACTCTCTAAAAGGCGCTATATAAACTGCCTTAGCTCATAGTGTATATAAACTTGTATGTCCTGGCTGTGATAATTTCTACATAGGAAAGACAGGAAGATCTTTTGAAAGAAAATAGATTTCGTGAACACAAATCCGCCTTAACAAATCGTCTAATTTATTCTGAAATGGCTAATCATTGTCACCGTGAAAACCATACATTTTCTAACGATGATGTCAAATTTCTACACAGTTGTAACGGAAACAAATTGGACAGATTATACATTTTTAAGTCAATGTATCGTGGTGAACATCTGGCAAAAACATATATACCAAGAATCTCTCCGCTGCTCGCCGAGGTCGTCCCATGCCTCCCCCAGCCCCCAGTGCCCAATCCGAATGTTTACCGTTAAAAACGTTTATCTTGGTACCAGTTCAAACAGAATTCAATATTGTTTGTGCTTCCCTGATGAAGAGGTGAAAGCTTTGAAACCGGGAGGGTTATACCGTTACAAAAAGAGGAATAAACAGTGTTTGATAAAACAAATTACAATTACCATACTTTCTCACATTAGCACTATACAAGTATATTTTTAATTAGTCTTTCTTCATTCGTTCATTACTTTTGCTGAAAATGATTCTGTCCGTTTGAAATGTTGGTATGTGAGAAGTGAGCTGTACGAGAGAAGAATGTTATGGTTACATGAAGAGATGTGGTTGAAAAGTGTCTGTGAAGTAAAGGTTAACCTCAGAGAAACTGGATTAGAGTGATGAGTTCTATTATCTGGTACTGACTAAACTCTTACTAGACTAGACTTAAACTCGCCAATCACACGTTAACATATTGATGTCACCAATCACACGTTAAAATATTGATGTTAACGTGTGATTGGTGAGTTTAAACGGACATTAAAAAAAGCACTTTATGTAATATACAACAATAAACAATAATATTATGACAATTTATAAAGCACCTTTTAGAGAGTAGACTATCCTAAGAAAGCACTAACTCGGGATTTGATCCCACTTTTATTGAGAGGTTTAAAATATTACAAAAAAAAACTAAATTCTAAGTATTGAAGGGTGGGGGTGCCAACATTAAGTTAGCAACTTCCCCACGTGTGCATAAGTTTAGAAAAACATATTTGATAAGAAAACCACAGAAAAAATGCCAAGGAAAGATAAACTACAAAGAAACCTTTGTAGATCTTCTGATTTATGATAATAAAACATTCGGCTTTAGGTGGAGTGTAGTATTCATATATAATCACAACCTTTACAAGACCTGGCAGCCAATAAGGGTTGTCGTCAAGAGCCTCCCAAAGCCATATCGAAAATAGCAAAAATGAGAATATATAATAATCTGTTGGTTAACCATACCCTTCATGTATCTAAGTGAAGCTGTAATGAGCAGAAGGATACAAGTAAATATCAGATAAATGCCGGCGTGCACTATGAAAAAATGTGGAATGTCAAAGTATGAAAGAAGGCGGAATGAAGGCTTACATTGCCGGTAACACAGTGGAGTAGAAAAATATATGAGTCCATTGCAGCATCCGAATTTAACTAATCGCTTTTCACATGGTCTGAGGCATGCACCGCTTAATATTTAATTAGTGCGAAGCCTCATCAAGGTCGACCCCATTACACCTTGATGAAATGACTACCTTGCTGACTCGACTTATTTCGTCAGCCTGTTCGTAAGCGATGTTCTTTTTAATGTTTAACAAATCATATATATTTATTTTAAATATACATTACACAGTTGATTTGTTTTTACTGTAATTTGTTAAAAAAATATCAATTAGACACTAAAACATACCATATATAGGGTGAGGGCTGAAAAACATATTATGTTCTCGCAGCCCAAAGCACCCTCTATTTGTGAAAGTGAAATGTCGACTCGGAGTACAGTCAAACCTCGGGTCACGAACCTCTCTAGTCACGAACAAATCGGCTTACGAACACAATTTCCGAACAAATTTTGACTCGAACTGCTTACAATGCCTCGGCTCACGAATTAGTTGTAACGGCGCATTACGCAATAGTTGTCTCAGGTGCGCGCGTTGTGAACATTGTTTGTCGTTGCGTTCGTTGTTCTTGATACATTTTTCTTGCTTTTTATATATATAATATACAGCATATATAAAATATATTTTTCATTAAATTAACCCTCATTATGACTCCCAAGAAAATGAATTTCGGTTTGCGAACATTTCGGCTCGCGAACGGAATCAAAGAACGAATTAAGTTCGTAACCCGAGGTACCACTGTTTGTTAGGATGTGAGCCCAGACCTTTTGAAAGCTTTCGTAAAGGCATTTTCTTCACCATTATCTTGAAATATATGAGCGATTTCAGGATATATGCACAGTACCCGGCGGTAAGTAATACACGTCGGGCTTAAGAAAGAGCTTAAGTTTGTAGAGCGTCGTCTCTGTCGCACGTGCGACTGACAAATTGCGACGGAACACTTGTACAAGTGATGGATAGCTTGTTCGGAGTTTCGGTCCGATGGTAGGACACCTTACTCCTTCATCGGATAAGTTCTGACTGTTAAGATATTTATTGGAAATTTTTGGATCTTTTTGGGAATCGGGAAAGGATAGGTTTGTGGTAATTGTTTTGATTTTATGAATGATTATGAGAAATTATAAACGATTAAATACATATATAAATATGATGATATGTACATAATATTAAATACAAATATACATAAATTTGTGTCGTCACACACTGTTTTATATTGAATGGGTGAAAAAAAAAAAAAAAAAAAAAAAAAAAAATGAATTGTGAATAAATTATAAGAATGTATATAGTATATGTAGATAAGTAAATGAGTGGGGAAATGTGTGTGACTTTTATAAATATATTAAGGTGTAGAAAATGTTTATTGAAGGTGAGAAATGCGGTTGCCTATGGGGGTAAACTGTCTGCCGGAGGAATTATCGATGATGGGGTGTTCAGAGTGACAATCGGGGGGTCATTTGGGGGGATGATTAGAGTTAAAGAGGGGGGGGGTCGGGGGGATGTTTCGCAATATTGATTTCGGACGAGTGTGTCTGTAACTGGTGTTCGCGTTGTAGTTATCTAAGGCTTTTATGACTGGGTTGGGATGACGGGATATAGAGCTGTAGAACCTTTCGGCCAGAGCGCGCATATGTTCGGGGATAGTATGTAGTTTGGTATCTGCGTGGAGTCTTGAATTACGGACGATGTAGGGTGCTTTTAAAATTATGCGGAGGGCTTTGTTTTGAATGATCTGAATGTGATGTAGCGTTGTTTTCTTCGCGTGGCCCCAGACCGGAAGGGCGTATGTCAGTTGCGGTCTGACGATCGCTTTATATAGGTGGAGTTTAGTGCGCGTGCTAAGTTTGCTGTATTTACTGATCAAGGGAAATAATGATTTGAGTGTTCCGTGAGCTTTTGATTTGATATTGAGGGCGTGTTTATGCCACGAGAGTCTACTGTCTAATGTGAGGCCTAGGTATTTTACGTGTTTTGACCATGGGACGCTCTGGCCGAAGAGTTTAAGAGTTCTGATGGGTTTGATGTATCTGCGTGAGAAGCGGACTGCTGTGCTTTTGGTGGGATTTATTTTGATCTTCCATTTGGTGCACCAGTGCTCCAGAATGGGAATGAAGTCTTGCAGTCTGTTGTGGGATACGGACTCATATTTCGATGAAGAGAGAAAGGCTGTGTCGTCAGCGTATTGCGCGGTGATACAATGTGTACGTGAAAATTGGGGCATATCGCTCGTGTATATGTTATACAGGATAGGGGACAACAGTGCACCTTGGGGCACACCTGCCAGAATGGGGCGAGGGGATGAGTTTATACCGTCTATTTTGACGGAGAAGGAGCGATTTTCAAGGAATGATGCGATGATTTGCACTAGTCTGAGGGGAATACCTGACTTGTGCAGTTTGAATATGAGTCCGTTGAGCCAGACTGTGTCGAAGGCTTTCGCCACGTCTAGTGAAAGGAGGGTCGTGAGGCCTTTGGAGCTGAAGTATTTGATGATGTGTTCTACAACGCGAAGAAGCTGATGGTTGGTAGAGTGTAATGGCCTAAATCCGTGTTGCGAATCTGGGATGATGTTACGTGAGTAAGTTTCTAACGAGAGACGTTCTAGGATTAATTTTTCGAGCACTTTACCTAGAGTCGGGAGCAGACTGATCGGTCTGTAATTTTCAGGGATAACGTGGCTTTTACCCGGTTTAGGGAACATGATGACGTCGGCGTTTTTGAATGGGGTTGGAAAGAATTTATGTCGAAGGCAGGCATTGTAAATGGCGGTAAGGGCGTAAATGGCTTTTTTCGGAAGTTTTTTCAAGGTGAGATTATTGATTTTATCGGGGCCGGGGGCTTTTTTGTTGATGAGATTTTTTATGATAGATTGAATTTCTAACGGTGAGAAGAAGTCTGTGGTGGGGGGGGTTTGCTCATTTAATATGTCGGCAACTGCGTTGTCGACCATTATTGAGTGAGAGGGGTTAGAGAGGTCTGCATTTGGCGAGAAGATATTAGCTAGAGAGTCAGCAAAGGTCTCTGCGCGGTCGCGAGCAGAGAAAACGGGGCCATTTGGTCCTTGAAGAGAGCTGGGTCGGGAGGGCGTTTTTCTAAGGCTACGCGTTAGTTTCCATTTGAGTCCATCATTGTATTCGAGAGACTCGACGAAGTCTGACCATTTGTCATTGCGGAGTTGCTGTAGGAGGTGTTTGATTTTTTTGACTAATCTGTTGTAGTCGGTTTTGTAAGAGGGGACAGCTGTGTTTTGCCACAACTTTCTGGTTTTGTTTTTTTCCATAATCAGTATTTTGATATGTGGAGGAAGGGGAAGTTCGGGTTTATCGGCTGGTCTCTCTTTTGAAGAGGATGTGAGAGCGGATTTGATGGTGGTTGTGAAGTCATTTATAGCGGCGTCTATGGAGTTCGTGTCGGGGAAGGTTGTCGGTATTTTGATGCTGCTGTCGACGTTAATAGCGAAATCGCTCCACGAGGTGATGTGTCGCGGAGGGGCTGAGGGCGAGAAGGGTGGTAAGCCATCCGTCAATTGAAGTAATACCGGGTAGTGATCGGATTGAAGCTGGTGAACAGTCGTGAGATCTGTTTGATAGAGAATGTCGTTATGGACAATGATGTCGATGACATCAGGGCGATGATTGTCTATTAGTGGATAGAGGGTGGGAGACGTGGGTCCTTCCACGAAGTATCTTTTCCGGGAGGAGATTTCGTCAAGTTTATTACCGTGAGTGTTGGAAGTGCGGCTGTGCCAGAAGGGGTGTTTAGCATTTAGATCTCCCGCCATGATGGTGGGGATATTATCTGCGAGGAATGAGTCCAATTCAGACTCGACAAGTGGGGAGGTAGGTGGAAGATAAGTCGCGCAAAGTTTAAGAGGGCCGTGATTGGCGGTGTTCACCACTACGCATGTGGATTCTATGTTGACGGTGGAAGGGGAGGGGATGTGGCAGTGGTCTATTGTGCTTTTGATGAGAGTTGCGGTGCCGCCTTTTCTGCCGATGAGGCGGTCGTCTCTGTAGCAGTAGTAGTTACGGATGCTGTAACGGTAGCTCGGTTTGAGATGCGTTTCCGTTATCAGCAACACGTCCAGGTTGTGCTCGAGAAGGAAATCCTCGACCTCTTGTTTATGTGTTCTGAGGGAACCGTTTGCATTCCAGAACGCGGCGGATATATGGGATGGTTTATAGGTGCGAGCCATGTTCTTGGATGTAGTTGAGGAGGTTCATGGCTTCGGTGATGGCTGATTTTAAGTTATTCAAAATGAGATCGCGATTTGGGGGGGGGGCGGCGGGCAATATGTAGTTTTGGGGTGTAGATGTTGATAATAGGGGGCGATGAGTTGCGACGTTCGCGTATGACGCGTTGGAAGTGACTGGTTTCGATGCACTCTGGGGAGCGTTGGGGAATCGCCGTGTGGCGTTGTTTGCCGAGGGGGCGTTCGGTAAGGGGGCGTTGGTGGAGGGGCGTTGGTAGATGCCATCCATGAGGGGGCGTAAGGGCTGCGAGGTCTGGAAGTGGTGGTGGGGAGCGATTGAAGGGAGGTTGCTCTTGGGGAAGCGTGGGCAGCCTCTGAAGTTGGCCGTGTGTGGGCCTCCGCAGTTACAGCAGGTGGCGGGAGTGTCCGCGGGCTTCCTGCATTCAGATGTGTGATGCGTTCTACCGCATTTCACACAGTTGGCTGGGGCGTGGCAGTTGCCGGCGGAATGGGCAAACTGTTGGCATCGATGACACTGGCCCATGCCTTTGCGCTTGTTCAGCTCCTCCACTGTGACTCGAATATCGAGTACACCGTGGAGTTCGGTGAAGATGCGCTTTGCGGAAGAGTCCCTTGTCATCTTGACGATGACCATGGGGAGTTCCACTCGATTCCGGTTTTTCATGCGATACACATTTAAAACCGGATAATCGAGTGATTTGAGTTCATCTGAAATGTCCTCGACGCTGATAGGGGTCGGTAGGCCGCGGATGACGGCTAGCAGGGGCTTCTCGCTCTCCAAATGGAAAGAGTGGTATGGAATGGCGAGAGAATCGGTAATGTGGACTAGGGAGCGGTAGGCCTCTACGGTTTCAGTGGTGATTTTAAGATCACCATTGGGCTGCACCTTCGAGGAGAAGTGAATGTTTTGAGACCTGAGTTTAGCTCTCAGGTCTCCATATTTGGCGGAATTGTGAAGTACGATGGGGGGGATGCGGTCTTTTTTGATCTGAAGTAGAGGTCGTGAGTCATTATTTAGAGGTGGGGCGGAGGCTGCGGGATGAGGAGGGCTGAGTGGGCCTCTCATTTTTTTGCTGGTTTGGGCCACGGTGGCACCAGCTGGCTTCGGGTCTGATTGGGGGCAGACGAGGGGGGGGCTTTCTTGGGATTGAAGAGCCCTTTTACGGTTTTTGGCAACAGATTGCCAGTCCATTTCTGGAATATCCGGAATGATAATTATTGGCGGGGAAAGTGGGGAGTCAAAAGTGGGGGTGGGGCGCGGCGGTGTTGTGATAGGGATAGGGACCACTGACAAGACAGTGGGTGAAATAGATGGAGGGTTTTTGGCCTCAATCGAGACCTCACCTTTATTGAAGAGTTCACGAAGAAGTTTTACCATCTTCATTGTCTCTTTTTTGGATGTGGTCTCCATCTTGAAGAGCTCGAAGGCTTCCTCGAAAGTGGAGATGGTCAGATCAGGGGATGTTGAGCGGTCCGGGGACTTAGCGAGGTCTGGTATAGGCGAGGTCACGGCGACGGATGCGGGCGTTTCGGTTGGTTCGGAACTAGTTTTTCTAGTAATGATGCGTGGAGTTTTAATGATGAAGTTCGGTTTGACGGATTTGACGGACTTCATGGCTGCTTAATAGGAGGAATTGAACAAATAGAAAGAATAATTGTGGACAATAAAAAGTAGGATATAGCTGTGGAAAAAATAAATATAATTGTGTAATGAGTAGAAACACAAACAGTGATAAATAAAGAATTAAAGTTTTTAAAGTTTTGATAAATAATGTGAAATATGAAATGAAGATAGGATGGGGAGAGCTGTCGACCTTTTCAGATCTTCAACTCTGCCCTCGGAGTGTAAAAGGGTAAGAAGGATAGTAACAGTCAGTGGCTTACTTGATGAAGAAGAAGAAATTCTGGCATCGACCGGCACTCGGAACAAATTACGTCACCAAGAATTTTGTGGAGGCCGGCTCCTTATCACGAGTTAATATAAAAAATAAACCGATTTGATCTTAATAGCTGTCTGGGACGAGTGGAATGTCAATTTAATGTTTGTTGTTTGTGCACATGCGAAGCCGGGAACGGCACTTGTTATCGCTGTTTTAGCGACGATGCGCGGAAAGTATGCGCACTGGCAAAAACGGCGACGGTGAACTTTAATCGACACTATATGAAGAATCGTGTATTGTACTTTAATTAGCAACGGATTGCAGTGAGATCGCGTTATGTTAGCAACAAGCGACTGCTCTGTAGCAGATCCGTGACTGAACTCGGAACACTTGTATGAATAACAGAGACGACGCTCTATAAACCGAAAATATCTTTCTTAACCTTTCCTTCCCTGTGTTGGGTATCTTCTACACGTTGCTTCTAATAACCATCAATATCTCTATAAATATAATAAATACAAGGTTAAGATTTTAGGTATTCCTCCATAATATATTTACGCATTGATTTAAAAAATAATATTAATAATAATCAGAATTTATCGACTACATCGTAGGTGTTTTGTAAAGATCGAAAACAAATTCGCATTTAAACGCTGCGAGTGCCTCGTCTTGACGATAGGTGAATAGTATGCGGGAAGCGCGACACTATATTCGCATCTCACTCTTGCATACTAGACTGAATTGCGAGAACCTGAATTGTCTCAACGTCGCAAGCAAAGGCGTAAGCGCCAAACTCCGAACAAGCTATCCATCACTTGAGGGGTATGCGACTGACGTTCCGCGCCACTAGTAACTTCAATTATAATTAATTAAGGGGATTATCTATGAATCTTCTTATTTTTCCGATTTAAAATCGCTAATTTTTTATTGCGTACTCACTACCCAACACCGGAGCACGCGTATTATTTTTATCACCGTAAGGGAAGGGTTAAGCCCGATGTGTATTACTTACCGCTGGGTACTGTACATATTACGTTGCTGTCAATAAACCTTTATTTATTTATATATTCAAACCAGGTGGTATTAAAATCTGCTAAGATGATGTTCATAACGCTTTTTTATTACCAATTTTGATGTGTGGAAGTTAAAAGTGGATGTTGACAAAGACATGTGTTAACTTATAGTAACACATGGGGTGACTGTGTTGAACAGAATGCGGAATTGAGTGATAAGGGATGATGTGTTGAGCAAGATGAAGAAGAGCACTGAAATGGTTAAGGCAAGTAGAACGAATGAATGAAGAAAAATTAACAATAACAGTGCAAATATGAGTGGAAAGCGTGGTAGAAGAAGACCAATAAAAACATAATGGAATCAAGTGAATGATATTTTGAAAGAAGGAAACGTAAAAAGCAATCTTAGGAGTTGTATGAGAACCTATATGGATGTAGAAGAGACGAAAAATGTTTGTCGAGATATGAAACTCTAGCGCTCGGTCATCTCTGCCTACCTCGACAAGAAAACGGCGTAATGGCATATACACGAATTTACATAATATATTTTTTTAATCTTAGTTAAGTTATTATATTTGACATAACTTTCCTTAAGTTATGGATTGATAACATTTTAAATATTCAACGTGTTCTCTCTAAAACGATTATCACAAACACGAGTTTTACATAAACTTGAATGTCAGAATTTTCCATCGCGATTTACATATTTCACCTTCCCTACGTTCATTCAACCCCTTAAATTTCTCTGGTTTTGTAAACTTGCTTCTAGAATAGCGTTCCGCCCTTTAAAAAAGCGTTCCGCCCTTCTTTCAAAATATTATTCAAAAGAAATGGACAGCGTTAACGTATAAGTAAACGTCCGTACGTATGTTATAGAAGAACAGCTGGACAAATTACAGCGTCTTCAAAATGTGTGTCTAAGATTCATTTTCAACCTACGAAAGTACGATCATATAACTTCATACCAGAAGGCATTGAACTGGTTGAATGTTAGAAACAGACGCCAAATTCACATACTGTATTTACTGTATAATAGCCTTAACTGTCCCACCGCACCCTATTATCTCGTCGAAAATTTTCAGCGTCTTTCCAATCATGTATTAGCGCTACGCTCAAACAGAGATTGTTTATTGGCCTTTCCAGTTCACCGCTCCTCTTTCTTTACGTCGTCCTTTACTGTCCATGCAGTGAGACTCTGCAATCAGTTACAAACCAATATAAGACTCGCTCCGTCCTTGGCATGCTTTAAGAAGCGACTGAAAAAACTATTAATTTCTAGTCAGTAAAATAACGTGTTTCATTCCTGATTTTTCTTTTCCTTTCCTCTCCACCATCCCTTCCTTTCCTTTCGATTGATGATATCTCACTTTATATGAAGAATAATGTTCGGGTGATTGTCCATCTGTGTGGGGCTCGTGGGCATGTGCTCACGTATGTGTTTATGGATTTCGTGGGGATGGATAGTCATTTGAATGATTTATGCTACCACGTAACTTGCTTCATTTGCTTTTGTTCTTGTTGGCTGGAAGAGATTGCCGCCTTGCAATAAGCCCGCCCGATTATATTGCAATAAAAGTGTTAAATAAATAAATTTCATTTATCAGTGAGCTATCATAGCCATCATCAATATTCTATTAAAAAAATCACCTTGATGCTTCTCTCTCTATCAAGTTATTTGGCATCGATACATGCAATTAATTATAAATCAGAATTATCAAAAATCAATGATTGATTTCAAATGATCCGTGGCGTTATTTTGGTTTTTTTGATACATGAAGGTTGATCGTGTTTGGTTACCGGATGCTTCAATATTGATAAATCATTGGTTCATTCTTTAGAATTGATGAATTCAACGGGAATGCAAAGTGTGAAAGCATTTAACTGAATGTTGCAGCATTTACGACGAATTTATAATATTTGTGACTAAAGAATGAAAATATTTCGTCAAGAATTTATAATACACTTCAAAAGAAAGGGGGTGACTTACGAGTATGTTGTTGTTTTTCTTTCGTATTTGAATTAGTATTTTAACATTGTAATTTATTTTTAACAAACACTGTTTATTCCACTTTTTTGTGACGGTATAACCCTACCGGATTCAAGGCTTTCACCTCATCTTCAGGGGAGCGCAAACAAGACTAAATGCTGTTCGAACTGGTACCGATATAATTACTGTGATAATTTCTATATAGGAAAGACAGGAAGATCTTTTCAAAAGAGATTTCGTGAACACCAATCTGCATTAACAAATCCTCTAATTTATTCTGAAATGGCTAATCATTGTCACCGTGAGAATCATACTTTTTCTATCGATGATGCCAAATTCTTACATATTAGTGGCAACGGAAATAAATTGGACAGATTAGAGGCCCTAGAAATTTCTAAGTCAGTATACCGATCGGAGCATCTGTTGAACAGTTATTTCCCCAAAACCTCCCCGCTCTTGGCCGAAATTATCCCTAGCCTTCCTCACCCCCCAGCCTCCAACCGTTGAAGTGTCTATATCGGTACCAGTCTGAACAGCATTTAGTCTTGTTTGCGCTCCCCTGAAGATGAGGTGAAAGCCTTGAAACCGGTAGGGTTATACCGTCACAAAAAATTGGAATAAACAGTGTTTGTTAAAAATAAATTACAATGTCTTTAAACCTCCACAACGTTAATGCCTTAACTATAAACAACATAGTATTTTAACATATTCGAATTTGTGATTCTGACATATTGAATAGCGTGACTGAGAGACGACAATATTTTGTTGAACCTTCGTGAATAGAAACATTGGAGTTGGTTCGTAATTCACGGTTAGGTTCATGGCAATGCCACAATTAGTATTGTATACAAAGAAGTGTAATATAACGTTGTCATTGCTGGACCTCGAATATGATGATTCCCTCACATTTCTGACGTCAATTCAGCTAAAAACCGAAGCCGTGCTGTAAGTGTGTTGTTGCACACCAGCAAACTCACCGGTCACACCGCTTTATTGGGACCGAAAGCGCAATGAAAGGAGACGATTGGAACACACCCGTATGTTTTATTTTTCTCTTTTTTGAAATAATAACATAGATAAGTCTAGGTATCTTTATACCGTCGAATACTAAACGAAAAAAATGTCTGTGTCATCGAGGAGAGAAGCACATCGCGGGATTCGAAACGGTGACCTCCCGTTCTGAATTCCAGTGCGTTACCGCGTGGTCATGCACCTTTTGTACAACACAATACATGACCATGGTTAAAATTCAAATAAAAAATAACCAACTTTATTTGGTGGCATTTGAAATATTTGAAATAAATTCAACTTGCAATATTTAACCCAAATTAGAATCGCATACCATTATGCTTTGTAGATATATTTTTGATATACAGTTGGACACTAAGTAGGGGCAGATACTCTAAAAATGGCCTCAGGGTTTTAGAAATTTGCCAAATTGGACTATCTTTAGAGGATCGTGATAATCACCAAAAAAATAAAGGCAACATTACTAGAACCAATAGCCTGGTGGATAGTGAACTTGTTATTTATTATTAACATCCTAGTTTCTGAATAAATTATGTTAGTTAGTAGCTTGCTTTTATAAATTCGGAAGCACGTGTAAACCTTTTTCAAAAATAGTGCTTTGTAAAATATCTTGTATTTATTTTTATCATAATAAAGAGAATTATGACGCCAAAAATTTTTCAAATAGGAGAGTATGTATGGTATGAATAATTATATAAACAAAATAGGCGCACGGTAAAACAATCTATATTTTTTAATATGCAGGGTTCTAAAAGGTGGCCACTGAAAGACTTAAGGGTTGAAAAGGGTCATAACTTGTTCATTTAATTTTTTTACAGGTTGTAGAACTTTACTACTTTAAAATACTCAGCAGCACCTGCAGTATGCCATTCTATTCGATTTCAGCACGTAGCCAGAGATAACAACAACTTGATAATGAGTGACGAGGACCATTTTCATTTAAACGGGTACATCAACAAATTAAACTGTGCAGATTTTGGGGTACTGAGAATCCCAGGGAACTACATCAACATCAATTGCATCCCCAAAAATGCATTGTTTGGTGCGGTGTTATGGCTGAAAGAGTTATCGGCCCCTATTTCTTTGAGAATGAGTAAGGTCAGCCAGAAAGAATCAATGGGGCCCTGTAAAGGACAATGGTTGAATTTTTTTGAAGGGTTGAAGATAATCAGGAGGTATGGTTCCAACAGGATGGAGCTACTGCGCACACTGCTAGGGCGATGATGGCAGTGTGCACAGTACAGCGACGTACATTCTTCAGCCTTTCATGGGCCACCCGATATTATATAAAATTACCTCACGAGGAGTACCGATGACTTTTGGATTCCAAAAACCAAAATCGTAAAGTTAGATAAACTGCCTATTAAAAAAAATGCAAACATTTATGTATAAAAATATCTTGCACACATTACAACCTGACAGACAAACAACCCTATAGTATGTGGCTCTTCCAGTTAAATAAAAAAAAACAGAGTCATTATGTAAAACCCAGACTGGAATCGATTAAACTGGGTTTCTACGAGAAACGAACCCGCCAACCCCGGTTCGGAAGGCAGGAGTCATACCAACTACGGTGGGGAGGTCATCAATGATTATGGGGACCAAGAATATTCTTAAGTCTTCTTTAAAACATATTTTAACCGTTTGAAATATTAGGTGTTAATATAAGTTGTGTCCGTTTTTTTCCAAATTTAAAAATGAGCACCAAAAGTAAAACAAAATGGTAAAGGTTATACTATACGTCATTCGAAAGAAATTTTTTTGCTCTACAAGATATTGTGTTTGCTTTTACGTTACATATATTATTTTATTTGATTACAAGCCTTCAAAATGGAATGTCAAGTAGACAAAAGTGAGCATTTTCGACACCTCCTTCTGTTCGCGTTCAATCGAGGGAATAAAGCTGCCAAAGCTGCTTGCGATATTTGCAAAGTGTACGGTGAAATGTTATGAATGAAAGGGCAGCTCGTTAATAGTTTTTGCGTTTCAATGACGGTAATTTCGACCTGAAAGACATGGAGCGTTCCGGACGACCAGTGGACTTCGATGAGGACCACTTAAACCATATTATTCATGAAGATCCCCTTCAAACCACCGTAGAATTGGCTGAGCAGATGAATTGTACTCGTAGTTACATGACTGTATACCGCCATCTTAAATCAATGGGAAAAGTCCAGAAGTTCGGCGCTTGGGTTGCTTTCGAACAATTTGCGCGGCGTTTCCTTTAATAATGACGTCGAATTGCGGACATGGTTGGACGAATTCCTCGAGTCAAAACTGGATGGTTTTTATCGCACAGGCATTGGAAAACTTGTAGAACGTTGGCAAGAAGTTGTAAATAATGAAGGAGAATACATTATTGACTAATTTGTTGTATTTTATTTTGTTGTGTTCTCTTGTTCTCTTCATTTGAAAAAAAAACGGACACAGCTTTTGGTAACAACCAATACTTCACAGTCAGAGAAATTTGTGACGATTTGAGAAAATCACATTTTAAGTGTTTCTATTTTGCATAAATCCACTTTAGATTGAAGACTTAAATGCAAAACATAACGACGAGTTCAATTCAAAATAAATACTTAATGTTTTTTTAACACCTTCCAAAAGAAATTAAGATTCAAACGAAGATTAAAATAAGATTGATGTGATCTTAAATCAAGATTTGCATTGAACGGTTAACATTTGAATTTTAGTCATATTAATGATCCATCGGTAAAAGGTTGCGTGTAATATAGGAATAATTGCCGGCTGCCGCGGAAAGGTCAAAGGAATATTTAATCGAAAATGTACCGCGGTGAATTTGCTCGCGGCGAAACGTTTACGCCCAGTTGTCCCGCTTGGATATTGATCTAGATTCATGTTATAAACAAACAATGGTTAATGTTTTCATTTTAGCATCATAATTCTGAACAGCATTTCGAGGTGGCGTGCTTTTGATAAAATCATTATTTTACGAATAAATTATAAACGAAAAATTAATGGTTTCAAGATCTCAGTTGAGCTAATTGGGACATAGTAATCTACACTATGGCTGAACAAAAAACTTAAAATTAACTTGAAATTTGATATGACGGTTTTCTACAGTACTTAATCGCCTCATGTTCCACATCCACGTTTCACTATCATACATTACTTACTTGATACTAAAATACAGTACTAAAAAATAAATATTTAATAAAATATTGTTCGTTTGTCAGTTAAATATTTTAGCTGCTTTGTCATAGCATAATTATTTTCTATTTATTTTACAGTTTGAAATTTGATATGATAATATTTTCCGCCTTGAAGTTTGATATGATGATATTTTCCAGCTTGAAGTTTGATATGATGATATTTTCCAGCTTGAAGTTTGATATGATGACATTTTTCAGCTTGAAGTTTGATATGGTGATATTTTCCAGCTTGAAGTTTGATATGGTGATATTTTCCAGCTTGAAGTTTGATATGATGATATTTTCCAGCTTGAAGTTTGATATGATGATATTTTCCAGCTTGAAGTTTGATATGATGACATTTTTCAGCTTGAAGTTTAATATGATGATATCTTCCAGCTTGAAGTTTGATATGATGACATTTTTCAGCTTGAAGTTTGATATGGTGATATTTTCCAGCTTGAAGTTTGATATGGTGATATTTTCCAGCTTGAAGTTTGATATGATGATATTTTCCAGCTTGAAGTTTGATATGATGATATTTTCCAGCTTGAAGTTTGATATGATGACATTTTTCAGCTTGAAGTTTAATATGATGATATCTTCCAGCTTGAAGTTTGATATGATGACATTTTTCAGCTTGAAGTTTGATATGGTGATATTTTCCAGCTTGAAGTTTGATATGGTGATATTTTCCAGCTTGAAGTTTGATATGGTGATATTTTTCAGCTTGAAGTTTGATATGATGATATTTACCAGCTTGAAGTTTGATATGATGACATTTTCCAGCTTGAAGTTTGATATGATGACCTTTTCCAGCTTAAAGTTTGATATGATGATATTTTCCAGCTTGAAGTTTGATATGATGATATTTTTTAGCTTAAAGTTTGATATGATGATATTTTCTAGCTTGAAATTTGATATGATGATATTTTCCAGCTTGAAGTTTGATATGATGATATTTTCCAGCTTGAAGTTTGATATGATGATATTTTCCAGCTTGAAGTTTGATATGATGGTATTTTCCAGCTTGAAGTTTGATATGATGATATTTCCCAGCTTGAAGTTAAATATGATGATATTTTCCAGCTTGAAGTTTGATATGATGGTATTTTCTAGCTTGAAATTTGATATGATGATATTTTCCAGGTTGAAGTTTGATATGATGATATGTTTTCCTTAAAATTCATTCCTAATCACTTAATTCTGTAATCTGTCATAAATTGTCACTTCATGTGTTCTTCTCAATGCATGCATTTCTATGGCATTTATTCAGCTCTTATCAATAATTTTCCAAGTTTCACTCCCATACATCAAAGTTGGCACCAAAATACTATTATGCACTGGTAGATTTTATTACTGTCCTGTTCGAGTATATATCTTGGGTTCAATATTAAAACTAGGTAACTCGAAATTTATCGGTTTTGAGTTATTTACATGAATGAATGGATGCTCATCGAAGGGGCTTTCGAATGCTGTAAATAGGTATCTTAAAATATTATTTCTCAACTCAGTTATTTAGCATTTTCATAATTAGGTTAGTCGTACACGTGGTAACAAAAGAATGCTTAAAGTAGATATTTGACGTTCATATAACTTACATGTTACGATCTATTGAAACCTCCTTTATTAGTTTCATAAAAAATATTAGCGCGATACCTCATCATTAAAGAGGAGTTATCAGACAAAAGGACCTCGAAACTAAGAACGACATTTTCTCAGAATAGAGAATTTTGAGGTACCTAGTCATAATATTGAGCCCACGATACACTCGTATGTTTAAAAAATACTACCCAAATAGCAGAATTCCTCAACTTGCACCGATATTTCAATATTCAACCATATATCGTACTTACTTTTCCTTTAACACTTTTCTTTCAACATTACTTTTTATTTTGCAGCATTTGTACTTTGCAACTCTTTGCATCTCTCATATAATTTACTTATCAAACTCCGCAATTTACCTTCACTCTTCATCCACACTACCACGTCATAAGTATATATTTTATTATTATTATTTATTTATTTATTATTACACATGACAAGAAATATATACAATTTGCGAAAAAACAACAGGTTATTTGATTTGGACATACAATTTTAATGGATCTGGGTTTGTTGCCTTTCATTTGTCGTATCCCCAGTAAACTAGGCTTTTGCCTGTATCTCACTGAGGATATTTAGCATGAAAAAATAAATCGATACTTCTTTCTGATTTTTGATTACACAAAAACAAAACCCCGTTGCACGCTCTCATCAACCTGACAAACAGTGACACTCAACTACAACTGGAAACATCTTGCGAAATTCAACTCCTCACACATCATCACTCCAGAAAGACCAAAAATATTCATCCCACAATATACCGCACACAATCATAAGAATAAAAATTAAAACAAAAAATACACAGAAACACAAATACAAAAACAACCAAAATTAAAACAACAAGAAGAAACCTGCATACATTATATAATCTGCATACGTTCCATTCGACATTTGTATGCCACCAAATGTCCTTTGTTATAATGCTTGAATTTTTTTTCTTATTTTTATTATTAATGTTAAATTATTGAGATAATAACACGTGAAAGAAAAAGATATGCCTATTTATCGCAAGTTTCACACTTGAAGCTATAGTGTCTCTTCTAATACTGACTTTATAGACGTATTAATGGAAAGGTCTAGTGGTATAGAAGATTCTTGAGTTGATGACTAATTGCTTTGACAATGGGTAGAGCAGGTCTGCTTCATCAACCTGCCACACGAGGTGGCTGACAGCATCACAAATCAGTAAGTGTTCAGCAGGGCCAACGCTTACACAAGTGTTTTGTAGCTGTGCACGCGGACGGCCACAGAAAACAGATAAGTGGAATAGATATTTCTCAAATCACTGACATACTCGTAGGACAGAAATGGGATGACAAAATACAAAAACACCGAAGATAATAAATTCTAAAATCTGTTTGTCTGTCAGTACGCACGTGGATGAAATCAAAAACTTTTTCGCATCAAATAAGTGTTGAGGCTTACGCGGTTCGTCGTATCAGCTGGATAAGGTTTTGTGGAATGTTTTACTCCGTAGTTTGGCTTATGATGGTATTATAAGCCAAACCATGGAGCATAACACTCCGAAAAACCTTATTCGACCCTCCACGTCGTCAAAATTTACAAAGACAAAACGGCTTTTATTAAATAGTAGTAGAATATAAATATTTCACTAGACGTTTTTAGTTTCAATTTTTTTATGGTGAACCAAAACGCAAAATAAGGATTCCAGTTTGTTTTATCAAACACAGTTTAAACCATTTTTTTGTAACGGTATAACCCTACCGGTTTTAAGGATTTCACCTCATCATCAGGGGAGCACATGATGAGGTGAAAGCCTTGAAACCGGTAGGGTTATACCGTTACAAAAAGTGGAATAAACAGTGTTTGATAAAACAAATTACAATGTCTTTAAACCTCCACAATGTTAATGTCTTAACTATAAATAATATATTTCAGTTTTTTTTATTTTTTTATTCTTTAATTTATTTAACACTTTTATGCTAATTCATTTGGCAGATTAATTGCTGAATTTTTTTTTGTTATCAAGTAATTTATTACAATCAATCAGCTTCATTAAATAATTTATAGTAGTATTCATGACCGTGTCGTGTTTTTCACATACTGTATGAAAACAATTAAAAAAAACAAACAAAATATAAGTAAATCTCAAGGAAAATAGGGATTAGGATGGGAGCTGTATACGAGTTAAGGAAGAGAAGCATTTCCAGATAATTAATGCTACTTTAGAAAGCAACAGTTAGTTATTTTGTTATTCCACAAATTATATTAATCCCAGGTTATCCTCAAATGGAATGAGCCTCGCGAGAGGAGACAGAAACTAGCTATCCCAATTTTCATTCCGTTTGAAGAGATCATTTATTTATAATATTAAGGGTCAAACAATGGATGATATATAAACAGTTTTCGTTCTAATAAAGGTATGCTAGTGACTTTCTTGTTATGTTGGTTAAATGCGAAACTGCCACCTGCGTGCACGCGCACGATTCCGCTGGTACGCGCACATCGCATGCATACATGAAACTTCTTTGAAATTTTTGTATTTTTCCAGACAAATACCACTCGTCCTCTCTACGGCCCTGGTCATCATGTCCGATGCTTACCATCCAGCGCAGTACATTATCAAGTAGCGCGCTTCAGGCAAAATGTTACGGATTCTTCTCTGAGTTCTTATTTCACCACATCTCAGCAGCAGATGGTCTGAAGGCGCCTAATTAGTTAAAGTAACATTATTTTTCTTGAATTTAGCAATTAAGTATGTGGCTGTTTGTGCGCTTGCTACTAATTAAAAAATAAATAACTGTTCTTATTAGAATTTTTAGTGTAAGATCATAATTAGATCATTGAGGGACGAGTTGAATTTGATTTTTACTTTTTAAAAATAATAATTAGTATATATATTATTATTTAACTTGAAGAAGTATGATCATGGACATGGGATACAGACTGGGAGACCAAAAAGTCAGCATTGTGTGCTACGCAGACGATGCAGTACTCACAGCAGAATCCGAAGATGACCTCCAAAGGATGTTATATACACTCCATCAAACCTCACTAAAATATAACATGTTGATACCCACGGACAAAACGAAGAGTCTCATAATAGCTAAAACCCCAGTGAGATGCAAACTAACAGTGAATAACAAAATAATAGAGCAAGTGATGGAGTTTAGGTATCTTGAAGTGAGCATCAGTAGCAATGGAAATCTGTATGATGAAACCTTGAGACAGGTCAATAAGGCGGCTGCAATATCGGGATGCCTAAGAACACCGGTGTGGAATAACAAACACATGAGAATAGAAATTAAAGTCAGAATATACAAGACATGTGTGAGACCGATAGCCACCTACGGAATAGAGACCAGAGCAGACACATCTAGAACAAAATCTCTCCCGAGAACCTCGGAAATGAAAAAACTGAGATCTATAACCGGAAACACACTAAGAGATAGAATCAGAAACACCGAAATAAGGAGAAAGTGTGGTACGGAAGACATCGTCAGGTGGGGAAGACAACGAAGGCGATACTGGAACGAACATGTAAACAGAATGCAAGACGACAGACTTCCACGTGTCACCCTTCAAGGGAACCCAGCCGGAAGAAGATTACCGGGAAGACCTCCGAAGAGATGGGGTGACAGCTGGCAATCCACGTCACAAGAAGGGGAACAAGCGGAACACACAGATCATGATCTATAGGAAGAGGAAGAAGAAGAAGTATGACCACGTGTCAAGAGTTTTAAAACGGATGTCAATGGCTTAAGACAAGACAGCGAAGGAATTTAAAAAAAATTCTACCGGAATACAGACGTTCTCTTCCATCGTTCAATACAGCATATTATTTCAAATTATAGTTTTAATAGATTTTTTTAACTCAATAAATAAACAAACTGGTGCCCACGTTAGTACAGCACGAGCAAAAACGTTGCAGGTGAAATTGATTCGCATGACCTTCCTAGTGGCAGTTCTGATCCCAAATGTTTATATCACAAAATGAGAAGAAGGCTGATAATAATAATAATTACAGGAGAGTCCAAATTGATATTCATATGAATTAGAAGACCAAGGTCTGAAACACGAGTCGGAAACCTTTTAACCAAAGAAGACATTTAAGTAACATTGGAGACTGCGAGTTAAAGAAAAAGAGAGTGAACTATGTTTTTTGATACTGTACATACGAGTACATACAACCCCATCACGGCGTTTCACTGTTGGGGTAGGAAGAAAAGACAGTGTGCTAAATTTCCCTGTCGCAACACTTGTCTTTCACTTCTCTCACATTCGTTCAACTTCTACGATTTTTCTGACTTTCAACATTTTCTTCTTTCAAAATACCATGAACCAGATCAATAATACTGTTTTGGGCTTTATCTAACACGCCTACCACTCAAATTTGCTCTTATTTATTTTGTGCCTCTGCCAAAAACAAATTTATATCTTAAGAACTAATCTAATTTATATATTATAACTATGAACTAACTTAATTAGAATTTCCCACGTGTCATTTTATTTTTTATAATCATAATATATGATTAATAAGAAATCAAAAACTTTCGAATGTAACAACATGGACCTAAAGCTCCGCAAGCAATTGGTCAAAACATACGTGTGGAGTATTTTGATGTATGGTTGCGAGACATGATGCATAGGCGAAAGAGATCGAAAAAGATTAGAGACCTTCGATGTGTGGACCTATTGACGAATCCTAAGGATTTTCTGGACAGACAACATTACAAATGACGAGGTTCTCAGCAGGATCGAAGAAACCAGGCACCTGTCAAACACCATATCGGAAAGGCGTGCAGAATGGATGGGTCATATGCTGCGACATGAAAGTCTCCTGCACAATATACTGGAGGGAATGATTGAGGGATCGATTGGCAGAGGGCGTCCTCGCCGGGAGTATCTAGAGCAAATGTGCCACGATATGGACTGCACCTCCTATACAGAGCTCAAGAGGATCGCTGAAGACCGAACGGAGTGGAGGAGGAGATGCAGGGCTTTGCTGCTAACCAATCCCCAGCATTGAAACTGAATAAGATATGATTAATTTCTAAGAAATAGTTAACACCTACATAGTAACTTATAACTAGATAACAATTCTTACAACTAATTATTTTCATACTTATTATTTTATACGTAACATGTCCATTCGTTCAGACTACTTGCATTTCATCACATTCTCTCAGACCTTGGTCCTCCCTACTAAAACTGTAGGTGGACTAGTCAGATGATGCTTCGGAAGCCTATGCTTATAATGGAAAGGTAGATCGGACTTATTCTCGTAAGCCCTAGGGCAGCAATTAGAGTACTGCTGTGGTTTTATAGGCTTTTATGCAAGACTTCATGGTCCATGCGAGGATGTGATGTTGGAGGGTTTCTTCACGTTGTTCGGCGTGAAGTCGGGAGAGATCTGTTCTGAGATGGATGTTTAAATAAATCTCGAATGCCTTGTATTGTACTTACTGAAGCTTCAAGTAATGCGTGTTGCTTTACATACACTACCTCAAACGGGCAAGAATTTTAACACTTAGTGTATAGATATAAAAAACATAGAATATATATTTTTTTGCTGTTGTTGTTATAGATCAAGGCACACAACTAGACTAATAAGCGAAAAGATATCCACGGGCAAAATGTTGGGTTCCCCTGGTCTAGAAGATGATGTTTATAAAGAAGAAAAAGAAGCACAAAAAATGCATCTTAGAATCGTGAACTCACAGACAGGTCGTGCCTCGTTTTGGAAATATGAGAGACCAGATAATGGGCAACTCGTGTCGGAGGTGTACACTACGAATGCATTTTTTTCATAGTTGAATAATTATCTGGACTATCAAATAGACTTACTCCATTTCCTGCATGGCTATATAAAATGGAAAGTTTCGAATTCCGTCGATTTTGAAGCTGATATATGCATGAACGTGTATTAAAATATGCATTTAGCGTTTGTATGCAAAATAGAGGGAAAAATAGCACGCTGAAATGGTTTTGGACTTGTTTTTTTTTTCTTTCTGAAAAGTATACAGTGGTTCAAGTGTCGGATTAATTTCAATATTTCTCTCTTTGTATTCAAGTCCCTTAACGGGATAACTTCATTGAATCTTTGGAATATGTGTCTAAGAGATGTTAATAACTTTTTGGTGTAATGTGATGACGGTGGATTTTCTAATACGTATGACTTATCTAGCCATGTGAAATCAGGACTGCGGCGGGATCCTCAACATTGGTTGCTCTTCGATCGATCCAGGACAGATCCAGATGAAAGGGTACCATTAAAAGAGTTATCGACGGCTGCCGCCATCCTCAGTCATGAGGGACAGGAAGACGGAGAAGACTGGTCTATATAAGAATATGTTTCTTGAAAGGATGTTTAGAAAAAAAGGTTCGTTAAAATATATGAAGGACGTATATTAGGAGGTCATTTTCAAATGTGGTCAAGTTCAAACTATTTTCTCTCGATCACTCTCATGAGAATACTTTATGGCATTATGTTATTTTCAAACATAGCTAAATCCAACGTCACATCATTAAAAAAAAACATCATTTAGTAAGTCATTCCAATGACTCAGCGAACCAGTGTTTTTTTTTCTATAAATTTCAGCGATGTTGTTTACTCCCTTTTGCCTGAAACTTGTCAATGTCTTTTATTAACCTTTCCCTTCCGGTGCTAAAAAAATTCACGCGTTCTGGTGCTGTGTATTCAATACACGTGTAAAAATTAACGATTTAAAATCGGAAAAATAAGAATATTCATAGCAAATCGCTTAAATTAATTAAATTTGAAGTAAAAAATGATAATAATTGAAATTTAATTGCTGAAAACATGAAAAAAACATTCGCCGACGGTCACAAAACGGACGCAGAAACCACCTCGTATGAAAACCCACTAGCTACTGAGACGGAACTCGGAACACTAACACTGTGTATGTTATACCTAGAAGGAAGAAACAACTGCGAACTGAGATTCTATTTCTTGTGTTCCCATATACCGAAGAAGAGTGAGAGTGAGACGTGAATAGTGTCGCTTCCTCATTCGTAGTGGTTTTTAAGAATGAATATACCTACGTCGCACACTGACACACGTTTGATTGTATTGGTGAATTTATTCCCGATTTTCACAAAATATTTTTGATGTGGTCGATAAGTGTTAATTATTATTAATATTATTTTTTCATTCAATGCGTAAATGTATTGTATTACGGAGGAATACCTCAAAATTTGAACCCGGTATTTATAATATTTATAGAGATATTAAAGTTTTTAGAAGCAGTGTGTACTAGTTATACATCACAGGGAAGGAAGGGTTAAGAATAGTGATGTTAACACTTTTTTTTCTCATTATAATTTTATTCGACGGAAAAAATAAACTTTAAAAAGCCGCTTCGCATCGTTTAATATCATCGCAGATGAAAACTTCGTTTTTTTTTTCATCTAGTATCACTTATCAAGCGAATATATTTCTTACGCAGAACTGTCATAAATATCATTATGACACTCTCTGAGTGAAATAATGGTATCTCGTTTGGCCGCAATATCGGTCACACGTGTACTAACTAGCGCATACTGTGAAAATAAAAATAAAAAAAGAATGAAAACGAAGACGACCGAATCAATCGAAACGCGAAAATAAATAATTGGCTTCTTGGTCCAGTGGTTATTGTGAACGGCGTTGAAATTGATAAAATTCAGATCCCAGAATACTCCTAAAGATTCGAAGTAAAAAATTTGGACGTCGAAAAAGATTGACGGCTGATAACTACCCACAGCACTACATCATTTGGCTCTATTTGCACTTAGTTGTGCTGAGCATTTATGATTTTGAAGGTATCATACAGTGCATCCTTATATACCTTGCGCTATCCACTGTGCTATAGTTTCCTCTCAATTAGCTCACCAAAGATAATGTGTTTTGGGATGCTGGAGTCAGGCATGCGAGTTCCATGTCCAGAGTAGCAAAAGTGAACACGCGAAACCAGAAGCTCTATGCTACAGCAGTTTTCTCTTGCCAAAACTTTTTTATTATACTCTATGGTACCATCGAAAATCGTCTGCACACTATAATACAATAAACATGACTATGAAAAATCATAGTGCAAATGTGAGTGGACGACTTCCGTGCCCTATTTGGTAAGACGTCTGTCTCCCAACCCAGAGTTTGCGAGTTCGAACCCTGCTGCAGCCCAGATTTGTTTAATAAAATTCCATTTAGGTTTTCACTTATTTATTTATTTTATTTATTTAACACTTTTATTGCAATACAATCTGGCGGGATTATTGCCAGGCGGCAATCTCTTCCAACCAACCAGACAAAAGTAAATGAAGCAAGTTACGTGGCCGCATAAATCATTCAAATGACTATCCATCCTCACGAAATCGATAAACATATACGTGAGCACATGCCCACGAACCCCACAAAGACGGACAATCACCCGAACATTATTTTTCATATAAAGTGAGATATCATCAATCAAAAGGAAAGGAAGGGATAGTAGAGTGGAAAGGAAAAGAAATATCAGGAATGAAACACGTTATTTTACTGATTAGAAATTAAGAGTTTTTTCAGTCGCTTCTTAAAGCATTCCAAGGATGGAGCGAGTCTTATATTGGTTTGTAACTGATTCGAGAGTTTCACTGCATGGACAGTAAAGGATAACGTAAAGTAAGAGGAAAGGCCTTTTTAAAGTCTTTCTGGTTGGTTGGAAGAGATTTCCACATAATAATAAGCTTACTAGGTTGTACTGCATACAACGAAAGTGTAAAACAAAATATAAATACAAGACATGGTAGAGGACGACCGTGGAATATGGTTGAATCAAATGAATGATATTTTGAATCGGAAAACGTAAAAAATCAGATAATTGTAACAGTTTTATGAGAAGATGTATGTTCTTAGAGATAGGATACCTAATGAGGAAATCCGCAGAAGTTGTAGCATTGAGGACATCGTGAGATGGAGTAGGCGATTCTGGAGGGACCACGTTGAGAGGATGGACCCCGCGAGAATACCTAAGATTGTAATGCACGAGATTCCAGAGGGTCGTCGACCACCAGGAAGGACGTCCACCAAAGAGATGTAGAGAAAGTTGGACATATTCGTCACAGGACCAAAACTGAAATCCTGTTTAAAGAGATCGCAAGATCTAGAAGAAGAAGAAGTATGTACATGTAGAAGAATATTTGTCGAGATAGGAAAGTCTGGTGTTCTGTTTTATTTGCCTACCCCGATATGGAAATTGTATAATGGTATGTATGTATATTTCAAAAGTAAACTTAATACTTTAAAATTTAAAAAAAACAACGTTAAACATCGTTGTCTAAAAAAAGAAACTCGCCATCGTATAACCAAAAGTCGATGTTTTTAAATCTGAAAAATAGTTTGAAATCGCATGTCGTGACAGAAAACGAAAAGACGAGAACTGACCAAGTGTCGGCTTTATTAAGCTCGAGCTGCATTGTGTGGTGCATTTCTTACTGAGTTATGCAACCTTTTTTCTTTCGGTGTTACTGACCGATTGATTGCACTTTAACTATGAATATTATTGTCGTCAGCTATGACATTTCATGGTAATATATATTTCCCCGCGTTTCTCAATACCTCTGATATAATCTATATAATTTAAGTCTTTTGTTTATTTCTTATAGGCATTTCCACGACTTTTCCGAAATCATTTGATAATTACTGTTAGTTACAAGGGCCTTCTACACGAAAGGGACACGACACAAAATCTGCACCCCCTTGTAAAGGGTCTTTCAAATTGAGCGGTATTTTTCATTCTCGGGTAAAACACAGATGGCGTCGCGAACTTGCCTGGGTCTTGTGACATTTGAGAAGTGCAATGTATGACATTAATAAAAATGGAATCATATACAATACAACAACGCGTTCAAATCGTTGAATTATTTTATGTATTGTAATCTCCGGAAACGGAGATGTTAATTGGCCACCAAGATCATGTGATCTGACACCGTTGGACTATTTTATTTGAGCTTACGTGAAAAGCCAGGTCTAAAAAAATGCCCCCCAATCAATTCCTGAGATGACTGACGAAATTATTCGCGTTATTGGTGAGTTAGAACCGCAATTATGCCAAAATGTCGTCGAAAATTTTGACAAAAGAGTGGACATCTGTGGAGGTGCAAGAGGTGGACATTTGGCAGATATTGTTTTTTTTGTGTTTAAATGTCATACATTATACTTTAATGACCAATAAAAAGTTTTTTGAAATCAAAGCAAATAATGGGTTTTATTAAAGAATTTAAAAAAAATAATTTAAAAAACCACTCGATTTAAAAGACCCTTTACAAACAACAAGGCAAGGGTCGTTTAAGATTAAGGGGGAAACCCAACTATCCAAGTCAAAGCCTGTGCATGCATTCCAATGTATGTAAAAACATATAGTATACACGTGTACATTGCACCAATAGGAAACAAACTCAATGGGGCATTAAAACATTTATGCTCGAACAGGACAGTATCAAATTCTGTCAAGATGATGATTGTTCACAATAGTATTTTGGTGCCAACTTTGATATACGAGAGTAAAACGTGAATTTGGAAAAAAGTGAAATGTTTCAAATGAATTATGTTGAAATGTGTGCAACTAGAAGAAACATAATGTGTCAATTTATGACAGAATATAGAATTTAAGGATGAATTTATGACAGAATATAGAATTAAGGGATGAATTTATGACAGAATATAGAATTTAGGGATGAATATAAACTAAGCCTGATACATATATTAAATAAGATGAGGTAAATCAACCTGAGATGTTTTGAGTATGTAGAATAAATGAAGAAAGACAAACAAGAACAAGATGAATGGATGTAGAAGAGGTGAGATGTGTGGAAATATAAAAGTCTGGCGCTCTGTCCTCTCTGCCTACAGCCACAGGGAAATTAAGTGATGGTATGCATAACAAAATGTTATGTGTACACAATATATTATATTTAAAATGCAAGTGCAAGTTGAAGTCGTGGTAGAGTACGACCAACAAAAGTATGGTTGGACCAAGTGAATGCAATTTTGAATTAAAGAAAGGTAAGCAGTAAGATAAATGAACGATCGAACAATAAGAAGATTTTGTAATTTTTTTATCGAACACTGTTCATTCCACTTTTTGTAACGGTATAACTCTACCGGTTTCAAGAATTTCCCCTCATCATCAGGGCAGCACAAACATGACTGAATTTTGTTCGAACTGGTACCGACTCCAGTAGGGTTATACCGTTACAAAAAATGGAATACAGTGTTTGATAAAACAAATTACAATGTCTTTAAACCTCCACAATGTTATTTAATTTAACACTTTTATTGCAAATACAATCTGGCGGGCTTATTACCAGGCGGCAGTTTCATCCAACCAACCAAACAAAAGTAAATGAAGCAAGTTACGTGGTCGCATAAATCATTCAAATGATTATCCATCCCCACGAAATCCATAAACATATAAGTGAGCACATGCCCACGAACCCTACAAAGACGGACAATCACCCGAACATTATGTTTCATATAAAGTGAGATATCATCAATCAAAAGGAAAGGAAGGGATAGTGGAGAGGAAAGGAAAAGAAAAATCAGGAATGAAACACGTTATTTTACTGACTAGAAATTAATAGTTTTTTCAGTCGCTTCTTAAAGCATGCTAAGGATGAAGCGAGTCTTATATTGGTTTATAACTGATGCCAGAGTCTCACTTCATGGGCAGTAAAGGACGACGTAAAAAAAAAGGAGCGTTGAACTGGAAAGGCCAATGGACAATCTATGTTTGAGGGTAGCGCTAATCCATGATTGGAAAAACACTGATAATTTTCGTCGAGATAAGAGGGGGCGGCGGAACAGTTAAGGATGTTATACAATAGAGACAGTATGTGAATTTGGCGTCTATTTATAACATTTAACCATTTCAATGCCTTCTGGTATGAAGTTATATGATCGTACTTTCGTAGGTTGCAAATAAATCTTAGACACACATTTTGAAGACGCTGTAATTTGTCCAGCTGTTCCTCTGTAACATCCAAGTAACAGACAATCTTACTACCAACGGGAATGAATCCCGCAACCTCCGGGTCGGAAATGTGTCGTCTCATCATCTAGGCCACGGAATACGCGTGTCATGTAAAATAACAATTCTATTTCAGAAGTATTGTTTTCAGCACAGCGTATCGTTAGTAACAAATGTATCTCTCACTTTGGTCCAATTTATTAATCATTTTCCACATCACTTTCAATTTGAATTTCATCTCTATCGTTAAAAGAGTTAAGAAAAAACTTGTTTTACATCAATATGAACTGACAAGACCCGAATCGTATGACTAGCCTTGACAGATCAGATATTGAATTCAACTACTGAAGAACGGAAAAAAATCGTTGAACAATAATAACGCTTGAAAGAACTTTAATTAAAAACGTTTCACCAATAAAAAAAGTTACGCATATACGAGTATCTTTGGGTTACTGTTACTTTAAGTTTGAATACGTCAAATTTTGAAATAGCAGTATTTTATCGGTTTATTTATAATCCAAAAAATGCAAGTTAATAAGAGTTTCGAAATACGTCGAAAGGCTCGTAGCGTACGAAACCTAAGGCTTCGGCCACACCGGTAGGAGCCTCGCTTGGTGCTTAGAGCTACGCTGCGAGTTAGGCGACATATCCTAGCGAACCAACGCACCGCATACTATCGCAATTACCACACTGCACGCTTCGCGCCACGCTACATGACGATTAGTCACCGAGTGAATCTCCTAGCGAACAGACGTGTTGATAAATTTTATTGTCACCAAGTGATTTTACAAGATGGCGGAAGTTTTAATAACATCTGTGTATAAAAGGGAGCCTAAATGGAACCCATCGAGCAAATTATACAAAAATGTACCTGTAATAAAATCACTTTGGAATGAAGTTGCACAGGAAGTAAATAAAGATGGTAAGTGGTAATGAAATTTGTTAGTTTTGAGAGTGGCATCGTTTATTGACTCAACCGCTCCCAAATGTCAAATGAATTTGTGCGAAGCACTTTGGTGTGGCCAAGCATGAAGTCACCTAGTCTATTATTCACGTAGCACCTAGCGAAACCAGCAGTAATAACATATCAAACTTTTCTATGCAAACACACAATTTTCGTCTCCTTCACATTCATACATCTCGTCTTGCGCGATCTTCTATAATTCTTACTACTCACTACATTATTTTAACATCTGACCCATTTGACCCAGCAATATTTTACTCGGTGTAACATATCTCTTGCACGTACATCTTGCACTTCTGAATTGTGTACTTGATTAGTTCTTATTTCATCGTTCATTCTCTCCACATGTTCCAACCATCGTAATGCTTCTTCTTCATGTTACCTAAAACATTAATTTGATGCAAGCACTCATTTCTGATGTATTCGTTCCGCTTTATTTTACGATTATATGAACATTAACACTCATACATAAATTTTAGTGTATTTATTTTTGACACTATGGTTCAAAAGTGTTAAAAATAAATTGATTTAGAACCAAACCATTATGGGAATTGTAATTATTATTTTTTTGCTTTATTATAACAAATAATTTTCAAATCAAACTGCCTCGCAGTTTTTTGGCAATATCTTCTGTTACTTATTGTATTACCCAATCATTGTATAGATCACAACCTGGCGGACTTATGACCATGTGACAATTTCTTCCTACTAACCAGATGTAAAAGTAACCTTAAGTGAAAGCCAGACTGGAATCCTTTTTTTATCTGAGTTTCAGCAGGATTTGAACCCGCCACCTCCGGGTTGAGAGACAGGTGTCTTACCAACTAGACCACGTAAGTCGTTTTATAACAAAATGTAACAATTTTTATTAAAAATCTCACTAACTCGTGAACTCATTAACAAAATTATATTGTACAAAAAAGCTTTACAGTGCTTTTATACAATGCAATTATAATACAATACGATATTTCCACTAGACCACCGAGGTTGCTGGACATCTTGTGTTAATAGTGCTATAGATAAAGCTAACACACTCATTTAGAGCCATACTCAACGGCATTTATTAGCACATATATGGCATATTTCTTAGCACCATGAATGGGGTGTGAAATTTTGAACAGGTCATCGTTCAGCTGCATAATTTGCATAGTGGAACAGTGGAATAAACTGCCTTACAGATATCATTAACTTAACAGTGGTGTACCATAAATTGATTAAATATTTATTACTTGAATCTTAGAAAAGATTTCCGTTTTCGCAAAAGCCATTCTTTTGACGCTTACCTACTTCCCTACCCTTATTAGCCACTTCTCCACACCCCCTCTCCTCTTCGTTTTACAAAAAGAAAAAAATGCATTAAATACATAATTTAGTTCAATTTCACCTGACGAGGAAGACGAAGGTATTTGAAACCGGTAGTGAACTCAAATAAAACAGTGGTTAGTGAATACAAAATAAAAAACATGTGTTTTATTTATTTTATCAAAAGTTTATATTTATTCATACATTTAAACCACTGGTCTTTCAACTCAGGTGTTGCAGGTTCGATTGCTATTGGAACCCAGATTTCTTTTTAAGTTTTAGTCTGGTTTTCATTGCAGGCCTTTTTAACATTGTTGTAGTTGGTTAAAAGAGTTTATCACATATCAATAAGCCCGCCAGATTGTACTGCTATAACGAAAGTGCAATACAATACAATACCATCACACCTTTACCCTTTTGAGGTAGGTAGATAGAAAACGTTTCAATTAATTTCCTTGATCTCCCAAATGTGCCACCTTCAGAGGCCGAGTTCCAGCCTGGTTTTCAATTAAGACTTGATAAAATCCCTGTCTAGTTTCTTGAAAGAGTGATAAGCCACATGTCTTCTAACCAAGATTTACGGATTTGATTCTAGTTAGTACCTAGATATTATTTCTAAAAAGAGCTCCAGTGTTGTTAAAACTTATTTAATATATGTTTGATTCCTTGAAAGAGACTGACACATGGCAATAAGCCCTATAGATTGTACTGTCCCATCAGAAGTTTAATAGAATAGACTTTAAGTTTAATTCACAATTTTTTTTTACTCTAAATTATAAATGACTGATAGGCCAGTTTCACTATAGTTATCCAACAATTCAAAAATGTATTCACTGATCAAAGTAGACATCACTTATTTTATAGTATTCGTGTATTTTTTCACAATTAGGTTGAAAATAATGTTATACATTAAACATTCATATAACCGCGCGTTTTGAGGTTAACAGAGATGACAGATATCCACACATTATTGTGTTTCTCATACTGCTTTATTTTTCCTCAGAAATACACCTCGCCAAGACGTACTTTATACAACGAAATTTGAATACAATACAAATTTATTTCCGCTAAACTCCAAAGTTAAATCTTGGTTTATGTTTCCGTTAAGCCACCTAGATGGCACCACTGTACAAAAACACAATGACAAGTGAAGTGATAAATTTCACTCGTAGTAACCATTGCATGTGTGAACAGAAAAAAAATAACACTCCGGCCCCATTCTCGTAGAAAGTAGAAAAAAAACTAACTTAAAGTTTATCAAAGACTCGACTCGCTTGCGTTTTGTTTGCTTTTGTTGGTATTTTGATGAGTGGAAAATGCGACGTTCCAAAACAACCAACGCGCGAGTATGACATGCGTCGTAAAAAGTGACATGAATCTAAGTTTTTTTGCAATAAAAATCTATTAAACGTTTTATTTTGTATTAGAAATATTCAATGAGAATATATCGTCATAACGACGACATTTCTGTTTCGGGCTGGTCAAGAAAAAATATATCCACTTATAGATGCGTTTGGATTATTATCATCCTATCATGGTCATGTAAATCATGACTGAGCATCGTGTTTCCTATGATAGTCTCCGACGATTCCATTCCATCGATTCCTGCACTCCGCAGCTCAAAGAGTAGGTGTTAAGGGTAGTTCTGTTGGGTATTTCACTTGGTCAGTCCAACGCATTGGGATTTTTCCTCTTAAGCGTCGTCCTTCCTCGCGTCCAGTAACCACAAGTCTCTCCAAACTGTCACCTTGACCACAAATAATGTGTCAAATAATCGGAGGTCTCGTCGAAGGCATATTGTTGACAATCTGTCGATAATTCTCATTTCTTCTTCATGAATAATATGGTTTAAGCGGTCCTGATCGAAGTCAACTGGTCGTCCGGAACGCTCCATGTCTTTCAGGTCGAAATTACCGTCTTTGAAACGCAACAACCATCGACGAGCTGTCCTTTAATTCATAGCATCTTCAGCGTACACTTCGTAAATATCGCGAGCAGCTTTGACAGCTTTATTCCCTCGATTGAACGCGAACAGAAGGAGGTATCGAAAATGCTCACTTTCGTCCACTTGAAATTCCATTTTGAAGGCTTGTAATCAAATAAAATAATATATGTAACGTAAAAGCAAACACAATATCTTGTAGAGCAGAAAATTTTCTTTCGAATGACGTATAACCTTTACCATTTTGTATTACTTTTGGTGCTCATTTTTAAATTAGAAAAAAACGGACACAACTTATGTTAACACCTAAACAATAATTGCTTTTGTACTTTTTGTCGGTTGATACTCGTAATTGTTGGTTGGGTTTTAAGTAAGTAATATAATCATTAATTTTACAAACAAAGTTCGATGATTCATCTTACAATAGTTTGAATTTAGATTTATGCCATCTGATACGATAAAAACAGTTATCTTAAAAAAATGTTGTCTATGCTATCCTTATACAGTTTTTTTTATCTTAATTCTATCTAACATACTCAAATCTAATTGGCTGTGGTGTTATAATATCGGACCCCATATAGTAACGCATTGTTAGGCATCGCGAAGGTATTATTATTTTTATTATTAATAATAATTTGACCCGCAAGATCAGGCATCATGCGGTGCCTATTCATAATGTGACCACACTTGACAATAGGTAATCTGGCGCACAATGGACCAGCGAAAATACTTCATCTTCAAAATCTATTGTTGGGATAAATAGAAGACTAGGAATGACCTGGTCATTGTATTATGTTATGTATGTGTGTGGCGGTTTGAATTAAAATAAACATGAAAATTTGGCACACCAGATAAATTATAATATGTAGTAAATTCTTGTTCTTTAATTGGTTCAGACAGGTCAGTTTTTTATTTATTTATTTAACACTTTATGTGAGAGAACTAGGCTATAATAAATAGCAATAATATATGTGTTTTGTGTGCTATAAACTTTGTGGTTTTACCGAACGGCACATTTCAAGAGAAGGAAAGTTAACCAGTACTAATGGAATCCCGGTTCAACCTTAGGACATGCGAGCGAAACTTATAGTTGAGATGGGATTATTGCAAAGAAAATGAAAAAAAAAAACAGATACGTGAGACTCTCGCGCAGTAGAAGTGGAACTTCTTAGCTCCTAGAAAAATATTGATTTTATGCATTGCTTTTTTTCCATTTGTTAACGATTTTAATTTTTTTTTGGGTTAGGAAATGGTTAGGTAGAATTAAATTCAAGAAAATCTCTCTTAATTAAATAAAAAATAATTATGTGGAATTAATTCAAGAAAATCTCCCTTAATTAAATAAAAATGAAAAATACATATTTTTAATAATAAATCATAAAAATTTTATTAAAAAATATTTATATAACATACTTGTTAAAATTAAATTTATATTTTTTAATATTAAATAAATTAATATTTTTATGTTATTATTAATTAATAAATTAATTATTTTTTAATAATTATTTATGAATTATTGTATTATTTTTATTATTTTATTAACAATATTATTTTATTATATTATTAATTAATTATAATATAATAATAATGTAATTATTAATGTTATAATATATATATATATATATATATATATATATATATATATATATATATATATATATATATAT
>CATKWJ010001166.1:0-27996 GCA_949825065.1 Odontocerum albicorne
ATAGAGTCTGAATAAGTATTTTTCCTACATATATCAAAGTCAAATGTGCCATTTTTCCGAGATAATGTTAGGTCCAAGAAATTTAATTTTCGTCCTGTTCTGTTTCTAGTGTAAATTTTATAAAACTCTCTATAGATTTTAAATATTTAAGAAATTGGTGTAATTGTCTATCGGTACCCGTCCAAACACAAAGAATGTAATCTGCATACCTAAACCAGCACAAAACATTTTTAGTTAACTTAAACTTCCTTCTAAAAATACATTTTTCAAAATAGTTCATAAATATTCCACTGAGGAGTGGAGACAACGGTGAGCCAATAGCTAAACCATTTGTTTGTAATATATAAACAAATATACACTCGACATTATTATGGCATCCCATTCGACATTATTACGCCATCCATTGACCTCTTCACACATGAATATATAAAACTATTAAACAACCAGGGTGACATGACATATCCTTGCTTTACCCCTTTTGTAATATGAAGCCAATCAGTCATAGTGCAATATGAAGCCACCGTTCATTCTAATACATGCTCTACTTTCGGCATTTTATGGCGCAATATAACTTATTAATTTACATTCAACACTATATTTATTCAATATTTTCTATGGCTCTTTTTACATGATGATATGCTTTTCCAACTAATTATTTAGATTATTTTTTCCAAATCTTAAACGCACAATACACTTTCTTATTTTTTTTTTCACAACCATACGCAAAGAAAAAAATCTGATCCCTGCATTCTCATCCACTTAAAAAGGCACCCTGAGCTTCCGACTCTTTCTATTTAAAAATCCGCACAGCTTTCTTGAATATAAAATAAAAGATACTTAAATTTCGTTTATTTTGTTCATAAATATATTATTAAGGCACATCAAGAAGAAGAATGTAATATAATCACACAATTCATTGAAATCTTAATTAATATCATTAGTTATGGATCCAAAATGCCAACCAATTTTTATATTTATAGACCGAATAACATATTCCTGCAGTGTGGTTAATATCATCAGGAAAATTAATTGAAACACATGTTAGAAAAATCACACAAATGTCTTTCTTACTAGTCTTATAGGCGCTCTGTTCATTTATTAAAGTGTCCCGTGGACACGTCTTTTTCTCTTTGTGTCGTTTTTCTCTCGGCTTCACAGTGCGGCGTATCTAAAAGATAGATTTCCTCATTTCACAGGTCGTAAGGCGGGCAGTGGCGCGCGCTCATGAGGGGTGAGTGGACCCTCAGACGCTGCCATCATCCATCGCTGGTGAATCCCTGACCAAACCTTTTAATACCATCAATATAGTGTGTCTGGTAAGTAAAATGTCAAAATATTTTTTTTTAGTATGGTCATTTTTATTAAATAATATAATTAATTGTATTTAATCACATTTTGAGTGGAGAGATAAAAAAATAAGTTTAAGTACAATACAATATTTAAACGGAATGGATTATCCTTCCTTTATACATACCATTAGTCCATTTATCTGTCAAGAATGACATAAATAACAGCGTGAAACTTTCTATAACGACATAAATCTTATATGATACATATAAGATTTAATTTTTCTTTCTTTCTTAAGGTTTTCATTAATTTGGTCAAGCAATTATATTCTTAGTTTTTTTCTTTCACTTTAATTTTTTTTCCATCTTTTATCACTCATTCGTTTTACGTGTCCACATCACCTCCAGAGTGTTTTTTTCATTCTGCTTATTTCGCTTGTCACTAGTCGACATTTTTTTATTACTTCACTCCGAATTCTGTCATACCACATAACCTCTTCAGTGTATATATTTCTACAGCTTTTATTTATTTTAATTCATCTTTATTCGTTATCCACTCATTTCCATACATCGAAGTTGCCTCTAATATAACTTATTGCAAGAATGAAATAAATACAGATAAGTATACTTATGAAATAAAAGGTAAACTTTTATTCTCTTAGTTACGTAAAAATGATTCGATTTTGTACATTTTAGTGTATTCAAATATTTTTTCCTTATTTAATTCGTGAGACAATATTTTCTCTAGAAACAATGGTTAAATGCGGTGTAACAATCGTCTCTCAACATATAAATGTTTTTTTAATGAATGACCTCTGTGGCTTAGTAAAGAAGACGGTTCCACCTGGGGGCTTCGGGTTTGATTACTTGTACTGAAAAAGAAAATTACCCAGTGTGTTTTTGTTTTTTGACAATGTTATTGGTATCTTTCTTTGTGCTGTAAACCGTAAAGTTAACGATAACCTAGTCGATAAACGAAACCAAACTTACGACACATTTTTTATTTTTCGGGAAAGCGATATCGGGAATCGTATTTGAAACTCTCGGGGTTGCTTATTACCAACTAGGCCACGGATGTCGTCTAACTTTTGCATCAACTTGCCTGAACACTACAGTCAAAATTTTTTTCATATCGTTTAATGAATTAACTTATTCAAGTAAAATCTTTCTAAAATACATTTTTTTTGTTTATTTCTTGTTATTAATGAATGAAATAGGTATTAATAAAAAATAAGCCATAACAAAATATTGTTTTATTTTTTTCGCGTCATATTCCATAACGATATTTTAGTACTAACTTTTGATGTATGGAAGTGAAACGTGAACATGAAAAGACTTAAAGGAGCCCAATAAATGCTGTAAAAATGCGTGCACTGAGAAGAATACACGAAGCGACAATTAATGACAATACGGAATGAAGCTGTTAGAGATGAATGTGAATTTACGGCTGATGTGTTGAGTAAGATGAAGAAGAGCTTTCTGAAACGGTGTGGGCATGTAAAACGAACGAATGAAGAAGGACTAACAAAACAAATATGTAGTGCAAATGGGAGCATTTAAGTATTCCACTTGATTAAAGTATTCCACTTGATTAAAGTGGAATACTTAAATGCAAAATAAAATATTAAAAAAAAAGGCGTGGAAGAGGAAAACCAGTTCAAGTATGGTTGGATCAAGTGAATGATGAAAGAACGATAAATAGAAAGTCAGAAAAATCGTAGGAATTGTATGAGATGAAGAAGCGAAGCATGTGTGTCGAGATAAGGACGTCTGGCGCTCTGTCCTCTACATATCCCGTTTGGGAAGTGGCGTATTTGCTTTTGTAGCTTTGAATTAATTTATTTTATTTCGATCTCAATAGACAGTATAATGTTATTTACCTGCCGCATACCCGCAATTATTTCCTGATACACTATCATTATTAACCAGATGTCATCATTGTGGCGTCCCCAGACAGTCCAGGCTAAATATGATCGAATGTTTCCAATGCCCACATTTGCTATACACACAGGTATTAGATAATGGTGAATTAATTGTTGCTGCAACCGGAGATTCAACGTTTGTAATTGATTTTGTGCTACCTCTCCGGAACAATTCCACCTAATAGAGACAGACAGTTAATATGTCAACAGTGTGGGTCGGGCCTAGTGATTATCACGTATTAAAATATTTTTATTTTATTTTATTTCAACGATCAAATGACCTTTTTAATTTTAAAAAACACAACAACATATAGAATTTAACACTGACACGTAAGCAGTGTTATTCAATATGAAAAAATATTACAAGTCAAACAACACAACAAAGCAAATTCATACAATTCAATCAATTCAACCCGCCAAGAACAACTTTACTTTGCTTCAGTAAGTAGCCTAAGTCGTGAAAATACATTCAGTGCCCATATTGACTACCCAATATGTGCAGCCTTGTTATGTAAGCGTCATATAAATAGTTGTAACCACTTCACTGAGGAACAAAGTATTTTGTCAAGTGGGCCTACAAAGAACCTGTATCATGATAAGATAAGTTAGTTCCAGACTACTGAAATAAGGACTTGAAATCTTTAACAATGTTGCGAGGTCAAACATATTCCTTCTATCTGACAAGATTGGAAGTCTCTTCACTTGCAACAACATATCATGGACCAACTCAGCTATGTTATAGGTATCTGCAATTTGAAGTTTACTTATTGTAAAAACCTCCGATGTATGCATTACATTTTATCAACATGGACATCATAGTATACTCGTACATTGTCTTGTCAGGTTGTTATATTATTTTTATTTTTCTATCTTCAAACTTCAAGACATTTTTTATGTTTTCAACAAACATATCAAAACTGTGAGAAATTATTTAGAAACATAATAAATTAAACAGAGTGTAATATTGGAAGGTAGAAAATAAACAAAATTACAAATTTTATTTCTCTAGCACCATTTAGTGAAGAAGTCCATTTCCGTTTTCAATAAACATCTCTTAATAAAAGTCAACTTAAGATATACCTTGAAGGCTTATTATCGTGAAGCTCATGCTGTAATTTACCATATACAGTAATTTACAACAGGCATGTTAAACAAATACACTTTTTTACTATTGATGTCCGTACAAAACCACAAGGCTTCGTCTAAAGTTCTCGTTTGTGGAATGCTACTGACAGGATCCTAGCTTGTTCATATTAAAAAGTATATATTTTCGTCCTGGCATTTAATAATCTTTTCGACTACAAAAGACCTCTTTCAATGCAAATTAAACAGCGCTACTTGTCAAAAGAGTTTTTGTCGTCTTTTTATCAAACACCTGAGGCAATGTGATACCTTTTTGCAAAAAACAGGTACGAACGCACTTAGCTACGGTTTTTCTTTTAATTTTAAATTTACATATACGTTACACAATAGAAATGTTCATGACTCAACTCTCGAGAAAATAACCTTAATTAACTAAGGCAATAAGATTTACAGCCAACACAAACGATGGTTCAAACGATTGCTGAACATAATCACCATTACGCTATTTCCCTGGCAAACATCTTTCGGTTCTGTCTCGTCCATATACCTGATGGATTATCTCGTGTTATAAAAGTTTTTCACTCTATAGTCTTTCAGAATTGAGTTCATTAGGTTGTTCCAAGTTCTTTTAAGCCTTCTCAAACTTCTGGTACATTCTATACTACTTGTTTAGATTATTTTTATAAATCTTTCATCATTCATTCTTTCTATGGGGCCGAATAAAGTTGAGCGCTTTTTAGAAATTTATTCTACAATTTTTAGCAACATCTCGTGTCGCAAACCGCTGGTAATTCTTTATTTGGTCATCATAGGTGGTAATGGTCCTTCCAGAGCGAACACCATCTTCAAGTGTCGTATCACCATTACGTTTTTTTTAAACCACATTTAACACACGCAATCGCTTTTTACATAGTCTCCAAACACTATACGTATTATTTTAGTTTATGTCACACTTTCTTCTTTGTGGTAGTAAAAAATCATCAAGACCTAGAAAATACGTTATTTTCTTCTGTCTTCGAAAGGACACTAAAAAATGCTCAAACAATTAGGAAAAAAAACGAGAAAATGCGCTTGACCAACCTTTCATAAAAATATACATTCAGCACGTTCAGAATGAAGTTAGCTACAAAAAAATCTAACGACATCCATCCGAAAAACGCGAAACAAGTTTATGGACAACATTTATCACCTTATTTCTCATATTTTTATGAAAACCTGCTGCTATTGAGCCATCTACTTCATGAGAAGGTAATTTCACTATATACTCGTATATACACAGTTCACCTAATGGATTTAAAGCTCACTTCTCTAAGGAGTAAAATTTTTATTTTTTAAATTTATGTTTTTATGCATTAGACTGTTCTGTATTAATTTCCATATTCCGGTCCATTTCCTCCCGGTGTTTATTTTGCTTTATTCCCCTTTTTTATCTGTGCCTCGTGACAAGCTCAGCCCGCCCGGCAGAGATAACCCTTTTCACATTATGAAAACATCCAACTACCGCTGTCTGATATTTCTCTTGAAAATATGTTTTTTTTTCTTTTCTTACATATTCCACTAGTTTTTCAACCGTGTTTCGGTACTATTTATTCGCGTGTGATGCGGTGAAGCTTATTTATTCTTTACAAACGAGAAAATGTTTTCATTGAAGAAACAGATTCTGTCGCGCCATCTGTCACAGTTGTTTATTTAATAAATTCCGTAGTAAATTATTGTGGTAATTAAAAAAAGATGTAACTTTCATTTCAATCATTATTTTGTTTTGGACTTTGTACTAATATTTTCTTTGCTATTGAATTGTTTCGTTTGTAACCTTAAACCTCTATTTTTTTTATACCTACTGGTTGGGTTATTGGTAAGATAGGCGTCTTACCAAGCAGGCTACAGAAGTCGTATTACCAACTCGATGATAACTCCTTTTTGTCACCATCATCTTGAAAACACACTTAGTGTGAATCAATATCTTACAAAGTATATTTCCAAGAATCGTTCACCTTGCCGTCATAGATTACCGAATCCCCAAAAAAGTCTCCATAATGGAGGAATTCATTATGGTTATCCCTACCAATTAGCACAAGATTCCCCTATTGCAAGTTTGGTTACTAATATGCCTAGCCAAAAATGGTTTGGTGACCATTATAGTTTTAGTTTAATGGTGTCTTCAAGATGAAGTAATATTGAAACCTATCGAAAAATATAATATAAACACATATGTGTAGATATGGTGAAGGATGTGTGTCGAGATAGGAAAGTTTGGCGTTCTGTCTACTGCCTACCCCGGCAGGAATATATCATAATGGTATATAGAGTATGTATGCGCTATCGGTCGAGCAATTAATTCAATTCATTGAAAAAAAATTACTCAAACATCAAAAGTTGCATGTTTTATGACCAGAAATCTGCTGATACTGTGGATGGGATTATCAATTTATTTGCAGACTTCTTTAAAAGTATACATGCAGAGGATTCACCCAATACATCTTATCCCATACCTTCATATCCCAATACTGTCAACCTTTCTTGATGCTTCGTCACCTTGGACGAAGTAATTTAAAAAACTTGACTTATTTAAGTCTGTCGGTTCTGACAATGTACTTCCCATTTTTTTGATAAACTGTGTATCAGACAAAAGCGATGTTTCAAATTATAGACCGATTTATATACAATCCTAAATTATTCCTAAATTATTCGAGAGTCTTATCTTAGACAAAATTGTTGATTCGATTCGCGGTATTATTATTAGTCAACAGCATGAATTTATTTCAGGTAGATCCATACTGACAAATCTACTTGAATATGAAAACTATATTTTCAATTCGTTGTCAGATGGAAACAAGTGGACTCAATTTTCAGTAAACACAGATTTCACACAGATACACAGATTTCAGTAAAGCGTTTGACAAATTATCACATAATATTCTATTAAGTAAACTAGAATCTTTAGGAATAGTCAGTCCGCTCTTCGACTGGATCGAAAGTTACATTAAACATCGAATACTTACTGTCAAAAATCGATGGTTGTCTTTCACAGCTCTTTGCAGCTACAAACGGTGTACCCTAAGGATCGCATCTAGGACCAATATTATTTCTCTTATTCGTTAATGATATGGTTGACACATTTAGTGATGTAGAGATTTAACTTTTTGCTGATGATTTAAAAATGTTCAAAGTCATAAATAATTCTGCTGATTGCATTTAATTACAAGAAAATTTAAATAAATTACAACAATGGTGTAGCACCAATAATTTGCACTTAAACCTGAGTGAATGTGAGTCCATTCATTTGTATACGAATAAAAATCCAATTAATTACGAGTATTCCCTTAATCAATATCACATACATTAAAACGTGTATCTTCTATAATAGACCCAGGAATTATATTCGATGAAAAACTTTCATTTATAGAACATGTGAACAAAATCATTCGGTAGAGTTTAAAAATCTTGGGATTTGTACTAAGAACTGCCCAACGTTTTTCGGAATTCCGAACATTAAAACTTATGTACTGCTCTTTGGTACGTAGCCGTCTTGACTTCAACTCATCAATATGGTCTCCTCATTACGCCGCTCATGCACTAACTTTAGAACGAGTACAAAACAAATTTCTCAGATTCATTAATTTTAAACTAGGAATACCACATGAACAAAGAAATTATCCCTACTTGTTATATGCAATGAAGATCTTGAAGCTTTGTGACAGAAGAAAAACAACCGATATGGTACTACTGTACAAAAACATTCGCTCAGTGACCGATGCACCTCACAAGCATTTCATTTCGTATTCCCACTAGATCCACAAGACAGCACATTCCTTTTATACCGAAAATAGCTACACTAATTATAAAATTAACTCCTCTATAATTCGTATGCAGACTTGGAAATGAGTTTTGCAACAATTTAGATATTTTTAATGTAAGTATTATATATATAATATTCGCGAGAATATTTAGAAACATCTACTAACTGTATGCTCCCCTTTATTAATATAAGTAACCTAGTATAAACGAAACGTTAAAGACAATACCTTGCCTCTTGAGTTAAGTAACCCTGCACCAACATGTGGAAGGTTTCGATTCTGCAAAGCAACTTGTATCTCGTTCTGTGGAACAAGCTCCGTGTCCTTTAGAGTGTATCCGTGAATCGCTCAGTGACAGATTTAGCAATGGTGAATCAGGGCTTACATCAAATACTTTAACTCGATTCCTACAATTGTAAAACAGTGTATAAAAAAAACAAAAATAATTATTTAAATTGTCTGAACTCATCAAAAGAACTAGTACATTTTGAACAAACTCAGAAAAATCACAAACATAGTCAACTGTTATTATCAAAAGTGTATTAATTGGGATGAAAATAAATGTTGACATTACATTACAAAATACGAGTATATCAGACAGTACAAAAATTATATTAGATGTGGCAGATTTTTTTAGGAATTAATCAAGTGAACGGAATTAAAACAAAAACAACCGAACCCTTGATCTGATAATTGCTAGTGAAAGGAATGTTTTAGTAACACAAACAGAAGATGAATGCTTATACATATAAATGTAAAATTAATATAAACAATAATTTGTAATTATAACTATTTTTTGTATCTAAATATAAGTTTAAGATAAAGTTTTATAATTATGTCAATAATTTAAATATTCGTATTAACTTGTATTATGTGCATTTGTTTGTAAAACACACTATTGTGTCGTAAATTAATCAATGTTTTTTTTTAATTTATTTAATTTACGGCACAACAGTGTCTTTTATATACATATGACAAGTTATACAAGTGCCTAAATACAAAAATTGACCAAAAATACAAAACTTTATGTTAAACTAACATGGAAATACAACAAGCAGTAGTAATAATAACAAGAGTAATTACAAAGTCATTGTATAAAATTATTCATTATTAATATATACCATATATTTAAATTCAATATATTTATGTACTCGTATATCACAAAATATTACGAAGTAGACTTAAGTAATTGTGGAAGACTTATTTTATAGTGGTAAAGAACTTAGATTTGTTTTAGTGGAACAACGCTTACATAGAACAAGAAGAATTTGATTTTTCGAGAATTTATGGATAGATCTTGAGATACAGAAAACACATGGGCTCACTTACAAGTGTTTTTTATTTTTTCTGAAAACAATGCTTCAAGAACACCTGTGCTATTAGAGGGGGCTTACATTGCTCGGCTTTCGAACCGGGAATCTTTTGCACTGAAGTCCAGCGGGTCAACTGCGTGGCTATAATTTTTTGTCATCCATCAGGTTTTTTTGGACCAGACTACCTCATTGGAAAAGAACCAGTAACAATTATATTTTAATTTAGTTTTATTATTTTTTAATGTCGAGTTAGACAGAATATCGTCCAGGTTTTAAAATAAGAGATGGCGTATTTTTAACCTTGCAATTTTTCGCATGCTAAATGAAATTTGGTTTAATATGTTGCCTTTCCGAATGAGAGGACGGATATTACGACGCAGCCAAACATCTCACCCTTCGGGAATTGGGAGACGATTTTATGTACCGTTCAAAGGGTGGCACCCCTCTCACTAAATCCAATTCCGGAGGATTACAATACTCCCCTTTATTTTTATCTATATCTCATCGCATTTACTTCCCAAACTAATAAAAAAATGATGACACAGCGTAGCACTGGATTTGTTAAACACCATGAAAAGCTATTCGCCATTTTGGTTCACATTCCAGTAATTTTAACATACTTAATGTAACATAAAAGGTGGAAAATTATAAGTTCTCAATATTATCTTCTTTATATTTTTTCAATGTGGTCTAGTTGGTAAGACCTGTCTTGACCTGCCCAACATAAGGGTGCGGGCTAGATTCCTTTATAATTGTGTACATTTTTGTTAAAAAGAATCCAAGACTGGTTTTCACTCAAGTCCAATTAAACATATTTCAAGTTAGAAAAAATTAACATTTGAAAATGAAAAGCGCCAGGGTTTACTGTATACAATGAGAGTTATATACAAAATAACAGATGATTCCTCGTATCAGTTATATACGATATTTCGGCGTGTTGTAGCTCATGGTTTGGTTTATGATGCTGATGTTTCGAAAATATTGTAATTTTTATATTCAAGTAATGTAGTAGTCAACTTCGCTATAACTGAATGCGCGCCAGACGTCTCCTAGCCTATAATGGAGTCTCAACCGTAACGTGAGCACGTGGGTCCGACACCAAAAATACTATGCAAACCAAAGAGTTATCATGCCCAATTAATCAAAATGGTAAATCTATAAACTTCCAATATAGACGACGGATTCCACCTCATATCAGCATAGTAACCATAACCAAATCGAAGCGATAATTAAATGAAAATAATATAAACTTCAACGTTTGTGCGACCCGCGCGCTTGTCTTCCTATGATGGGACGGACCTATGCGCTCGTTACGGTTGAGACTTTTATGGCGAAGTTGACTACAGGCAAGCCCTGATATAATTTTTTTAAGTTATTATAACACCTCTGGTTGAATTCAACGACGTAATTTCAATACAAAAATGTTTGAAAACACTGATTACGTATTTTGAACTCTATCCTCGAATATAAAAAAAGAAAATAAACAATAAAGATAACAATAATTAGACTAGATGAGTGTTATTTTAAATAAAATATGTTACAATCTGTTTTATCAAACGCTGTTTATTTAACTTTATGTAACGGTATAACCCTACCGGTTTCAAAGCTTTCACTTCATCATCAGGGAGCACAAACAAGACTTATTGGTGTTCTCCTGATGAAGTGAAAGCCTTCTAACCGGTAGGGTTATACCGTTAGATAAAGTTCAATAAAGAGTGTTTGTTATCAAATACTTAACTGAAATTCTCTTAAGAACAAAACAACAGTTCCACAAATGCACGAGCAGATGGAAAATTGTCCAATGTAATTGGTACTTCAATCGGTGTAAGTAAAGGAGAAGGCTTGAACCCATCCGTGTCCTAATGAAAATATTATTGAAAAAGCTACACTCTTACATCTCAAATATAAAATGATACATCAGTTGCTTAGTTTGTCACATAAATCAAATAAAAAATAACCAGAATGTATACTCCATACAGAGGAATGGACACCTGGGCATGGATATTGTGCCTTTTAGGTAGAAATAGGTCATACAAGACTCGCAGTTGTGTGTTTGAGCAGATTTTCAAATACTAGACAATATCTTAAGCCAAATGCTGGTTAGAACACACTCATGCACATAAGCCGTTCATTCGTGTGACCGTGTTCGTGTATTTTATTTACAAAATTTTGACCAAACTAGCGGCTTAGTGCTCAACGAAGCAAGCCACTATGATAACTAATTAGCTTGAGCATTATTCGATCGAAGTATGGCGTCTCTACATAATAAACTCCTACAATAAACTAGTCGCGGCATCTATTGTTTAAATTAATGGTTTAACTACGAGCATAAAGATAAATAGGAATAAGTTATGGTAGATTAGAGAAATACTACCTTGATCAAAAAGTTTTAGGACCGGCCACCGTGTGGCGCTGTCAGTCACCCGATTGGATTTTTTTTGTTAAGTTACCACATCTATCATTGACACTTCCCTCTAAATTTCAGCGCCATAGCTTGACATTTGTAAAAGTTACGCTGTACTGAGTACATCTAAGACATGATGGGAAAGGCATGATTTCCATGAGGTTTTGACCAAAAACAACACGAATACTATCCAGCAACCTTCGAATTCACTTGATCTGGCTCCCTGCGACTTTTTTCTGTTCAACCGACTTAAAAAACCGCTTCGCGGAACGCGTTACAGCACCCGAGAGGATGTCATAAAAAAATCGAAGACGGCTTTGATGGACATACCGAAAATTGAGTACCAGCGGTGTTTCGAGAATTGGATCAAGCGCTGGCGTAAGTGCGTTGCAGTCGATGGGGAGTACTTTGTAGGGGACCATATCGATTTTGATGAATAAACTTGTATTTTCGATTTTATGAATAAAGTTCTAAAACTTTTTGATCAAGATAGTATATCGCCAGCGAAAAAGACAAACGCGAATTTGACGCAAGAAATAATATTCCAAGTCGAGTTTCAGAATTTTACGTTAGTTTAAAAACGACTTTAAAATACGTACTACTATTTAAAATAAAATCTATAATCGACCCGAAAATAACGAAAAAATGTTTGACTTTTTGTAAAGCCGTACCGGAGACGGACATACTAACTCAAACATTTCTCGCTATCACACATATCGTTATTACGTCGCGCAGCACTTAGTCGTCCCCATTCAGTGCTGAGAAGAAACTGGTTCACCTTTAAGCATGGACAAAAAACCGACGCGGCTCTGCTCACTGTGAGCGCGCTCGGCTCATAGGCTCAGCGCATGAGCGACTCATGCGCGTGAGCGTGCTTTAATCGGTACATGGCTCTAGGCAATCAGTCACTGCATCGTATCTCTGGAGCAATGATAAAATATTATCAAGCGATAAAAATAAACACCTTACAAGTTTAAATTGTTAGTATTATATATTATATTTGTTGTTTATTTAAAAAATATTTCAGGAAAGTGAATGGCGAAAAATACTTCATGTTATAAAACAGTTAACCATATTCCACAACGTAATAAAAGCAATGACAATCTATCATACAACCCCATTGTCTTATGGTTGTAAAATAATTTGTCCCTTTTTCGTTGAACGAAAATTTTATTAGATGAATCCATCGAAGCGCAAACGATAACTTTCTTCGGAGGTTTTCTGAATTTTAAGTTCTATTTCCAATATTCATATTTGGGGTTGAAAGTTTCTAACCGAATTACGAATTTAATTCTCGAATTGTCGAGTTACTTGTCCATTTACTTCTCTATTCACCTTTATTTATCTATTTCTTTTTATTTTTAATTAACTTTTTTCACGCCAGGCGTAAAAGGTACAAAAAATAAATTATCGCATTTTTCATTCTAAAGATACTCTTTCGTTAACGCGACTTCATTTGCATCTCAACTAAATTATTGTTCTCTCTGAAGAATAGTTCTTATTGAAGAAATGCGGCAAAAAAACTTGGTCGAAAATACTTTATCTGGATCATTATTATTCTAACAAAAAAGGGTTTTTGACGCAAAAAATATGGAAACTTGGATCTCTGGTTTGAAATTTATGAAATTGAAAGTCTTGTTGGCAAGAAAATATTTGATCTTTAGAATTAAGTTTTCGAAATACTCGTATATGGAGTGGAATGTAGTCGAACGTTTAGGAGTCTGACATTTTTTTTATCATGATGAATTTGAGAAAATAAAGTTCTGTTTTGTTTTTAATTATTGTATATATTTTAAATCTTGTATTATAAAAGCCAAATTATTTTTAATATTTACTTTTTATTCATTATATACACTTAGATTTCACTAGGACACGCCACGCCGATAATTGTTTTATCATGCTCGGTTTATTGAATATTGAACGCATTTTCAAAATTATCCATTTTGTTTCGTTTCTCGATTAACTGAAACTTTAGCAAAATGGACTGGATAATGAGGTCAAAGGAAACTTCAAATAGTTTGAAAGTTTCAAAGATCCAAGGTGGAGATAATTAATTTAGATAAAACAATGAACTTCTAGAAAGTAAACTCCGTTCTAGAAAATACCATTTATTTATTAACGCAGATATCCACATATTCAATATGTTATTTAAAAAAAACTCTTACCACGAGGGTCATCCAGAAAGTAAGGTTACAACATTTATGTAGGATCGAAAAATGCTTGTATTTAATTGAAATTCACAGGATACTTCACAAATATATTAAACTATTTTTCAACGTAATTGCCGTCGAGATCGAGACATTTCTGTAGTCGGGGCACCAGCTTTTGTGTCGTGTCATAGACCTCCGGCTTTGGTGTCATAGACCTCCGCCGCCAGCTCTTTCAGCCACTTCTTCACAGCTTCCTCGACCTCCTGATCGTTGGAAAATTGTTGTGGTGTAGTGACACACCCACGTCTCATCCCCCGTCACGATAGAGTCCAGAAAAGGTTCTCCCTCCTGTGCAAAACGATCCAAAAATTCACGGAGACTTCGAGAAATGTCAGGAAATTCTTCGTGAAGGTCGTCAAGCGTCACACGGTGGTCATTTCACACTTGTTCTTCATTTTTTTGCACAAGTTCGTCAGAAATCACTGATGGTCTCCCACTCCTTGTCTCGTCGTGAGTATCAGTACGGCCTTCTCTGAACAACCTAACCCACTTCGTGACATGTTGTCGACTCATCATATCACTACCATAAACTTCCACGACCTTCCGATGGACATTCGCGGCGGTATTGTTCTGCAAAGTCAAAAAACGGAAGACCGCGCGGATCTCGCACGGGTGGGAGGTGGCGGGAGCGCGCGACGACCTCTCCATCGGAAGAATTTACTGCGACTGAACAAAATAGCCGACAAACACGCAGGACCAAACAAAGTGGCCGTTAAGATCCCCCCTACACGCCAGGTGTGCCAATTCGAAACAAAAAATTCCCCGGCCTCAGGAGCCCTTGTAACCTTACTTTCTAGATGACCCTCGTATATTGATGTCCAAGCGTAGAACAATATAGGCAGTTTTTAACGTCTCTTATTTTAAAAAGTGTCAGTACGAAACAAATTCCTCTAGTAATTACATCCATCAATCAATCTTATCGTACACTCCTTGAAATCACCACAAGAATTAGTTGAATTTCCCCAACCCTCCTCAACATAAACCTTCAAAATAATAAGTATAGTACATCTAGGCAGAACATAGTAACAAGCATTTGGGAAATTCATTAAATGCAGTTTGAACTGTTTTTAAATAAATAATTTTAGTGTCAATAAAATATTTGAAGACAAAACTTTAATAAAGATTAAAGGTATTCTCTGTGAAATATTTTTTTATTTACTTGAAATTGGTCCTGGATATGATTTCTTAATAACTAACTGTAACAACTTAATTTTGCATTTTTCATATTTTTAATAATAATCATTTACTTTGTTATTCCACCATTTACATAAATACCCGGGAAACGTTTTTATCTCATATCTCGAGATTTTCTTCAGGTGGAACCAATTAGAGAGATAGAGATAAAGCCATAGCAAGAATAAAACAGTGGCATATAACCAAATAATAAAAAAAATCATCCCTCATTAATATTATTTTAATTTGAGTAAATATTCCACGTACACTTTCAATGAAACACGACACCACTTAGACGCCTAAAAAAGAACCTCGAAATGTCGAGGAGATCGATATTAGAAGTGGAGTAAGAAAGTAATTTATTGTTAAATATTCATATTATAATTATTATTAGAACGAGATTTAGTTTGAGTTAGCAATCATTTCAAGTACAGTATTACTTTTCGGATTACTTGATAGATTTCTTGTTAATAATTAATATTGAGATTATAAAATCCAGTCAGTATATAAGAACAAATATAATGATACAAAAACGCATACATTTCCTCCTCATCGATAGCATCTACATTGATGGTTTGTGCTCAAAATATTAGTCCGACTAAGGTATACCTTACTCCTTGATCAGACTTACGAGACGGGCGCGCGCAATACACCCAACGATAAGATCGCTCAACACAACCTCTGTGGAGCCGGTATCCTGCATGCAATGCAAGTGTCTTTAATATCGCAGTCTATCAATTTTAATTATTTTAAGTACAACTAGTTTGCCAAACATGGTGTAGCGTTCTCTGCTGTAACTTTGTCTCGAACATATATCCCACTGTCAGAAATTGGGCCATGCAAATTTTTTATTTACAACGTGTAATATTTACTAAATTCTCCAATGTTTCAAAATTTGAAAGAAATCGTGACCTTTCAAGTAGTATATTGTTTATAAAATAAATTTTGATAAATTAAATTACAATGTCTTTCAAGTAGTCTTTTATAACCTATTCAATATACTATGTACTCGTAAAATTATTGGTTGAAATATTATTTTTATTTTGGTTAATAATTTAACTATCATAATACATACATACCATAACACCGTTTTCCAGCTAAAGTAGGCAGAGGATAGAGCGCTTGACTTATTTCATCTCGACATACATATTTCGCCTTTATCACAACCATGCACCTTCACACACAGCTCCTATAATATCTCTTACTTCGTAAATTTCCTTATTTGTAAAGGTCCAATCATACTTTCCTTGAACTTTCTCTATCACGGCTTCCACTCAAATGTGCGCCATATATTTATTTTGATATCCTTTCTTCATCTATTCGTTCCATATCCCCAAACCATCTCACAGTGCTCTTCACCTTACTCAACACATCAGCCTCAAGTTCTTCATCCCGAATCACCCCCATTTATTCTTCTAAGTTCTCTTTTTATTTAGGTTAGTAATTTAACTATCATACAATAATTAAATTACTTTTCTTAGACGACATCGTTTGAATAACGACGCAAGTTAGACGATATAACCATTATACTATGCTATTGAGGCGAGACCCGTGTGTATATCAGGATCGATATTAGTTGGGGTCGAAAGCTCTCTGCAATAGTTGTTCACCCTAAAAATTCTTTTCAGGAAATGACTCGACCCTCACAGCGGGATTCGTTCCAATCCAGTGGGCTACATGACAGCTCGTTTGAGAAAACCAATTTAAATACGCACACATATTGCATAACTAATGCCACTGTAATAACTTTTATTTATATTTCATGTTCATAGGGAAAATGACATTTATTTATTCAGAATTTTTCGCTTCCGCGTATATGAATGTGTTGGTGGTTTTCACGATTCTACAGTTTTGTTTTGAAATACTCGGATATTGGGTGATTTAATCAAGTATACCTTATTGCATTGATAATAATGTTTTATTATTTGTTTATTTTCTTTTACTTTATAAACTTACAAAAAATCAAAACAGATAATTCTCGATGAAACAGGTTTCTTCTTTCTTTAACTTTTAAATGTGTTTCTCTGACGTTTGTGATCAAGAGAACAAACACTTTTTGAGTTTCCTAATACCTCGCATTGCCGTCTAGACTGTGACTAGGCTGTCTTCTTTACGATACCTATTCGGTCCTCGAATATCCCTTTGATTATGATAATAAGGAGTCTGTACTACTCGTACTTACCGCGCAAGACGTTTCCCAAATATGACACCTTGTTATCCTTAATATTTGAGGATTTTGGATTAACTCATTAATTAGGACAATCAGATTTCTTTTGTCTACGATCTACTCAATGTGGATAACTGGAGGATACGTGTCTCAAGCCCATAGAGCCGAATTGACTTTTTATATTGTAAAACACTTTTGTTGTATACTGTACAACCAGTTTATTTTCATTGATAATGTAGTATACCAACCATGTAGAAAAATGTTCAAGAGGCATCTAGTAAAAACCAGACTAGAAACCTTTTTATTATATATCACCAAAGGGAATTGAGCTCGCAACCTGTCGGTCAAAATACAGGGGGCATAACAACTATATCACTGATATTCTCTGCCTCAACTGTAAATAAAAATTATCAGAACTTAAAGATGGTATCATTCTACTGAATTCTGATGTCGTTGCTTTCGAAGTTGCTCAATTTCTCAGCGAATTACATTTATCCACTTTGATAATGATGCACGTATTACCTAAAAGTAAATAAATTGCTTCGGATAAAGTTGTTTTATTTGTGTTTATTAAAATATTCTGCTTTTGAAATTAAAACTATTTCCAACTCGGAATTGGAAATGATCTTTTTTAAAGCCAGCTTTTAAATTCTAAATTCTATCGGGTTAGTAATAATGTGCTTGCATATATTTCCGTGGTGCCTTCTCCCAGTAAATTGAATCTAGTAAATGTTCAAATAAAAAGCTTTTTCAAACATCGCTTTTGTGTACAATTAATTAAAAGCATAGCTTTCCTTTTAGGATAATTCAGAAAGTTTCTTTAAGTATTCCTAAAAAAGATTTAATCCAGGAAAGGTTTTTCAAATTATACATTTTTCTTTTCAAAATATTTACGCTGATGTTTCTCGGAATTACTAACCATGAAATATATTTTTTTACATCTTTTTAAATAATAATCTTTAGATAGTTCAATTATCAAGAGCTTAATTAGCCTCTTATTCAGGGACAAAAAAATATTTTTTGTAAAAAATAAAATAATCTCATAATTATATAATAATACCCCTCACATCTATTGACTGAAGCCACCGAAGTGATTTAGATTTAATTTAGAGGCAATTCATGATGAGATATTATGGATTTCATCAGTGATGAGATACAATGAATATTTTATATTTTTTATGTACACATAAGTAAGGAATTTTGTTTGTTTTTTTCTGCCTTACCGTGATGGTCTCTTCGTAGGATAAATTGTAATGGTATTTGTGTATTTAATTATATATCATTCTCATTATTTTACTAATATTTATAAATTTTCCTTATAAAGTCTTAATAAAATGTTAGATTGAATTCATAGCCAAAATGTCGTACAGCTGTTAAGTGATTCAAGTAAAATTGTCGGAACCTAACTCCAAGGATCGCGCGTCAATTTCTATATACCAAGTTGAGAGAAGAATTGATTCATTTACCAAGTTTATATTGGTATTTGCAAACAAAATTAATATGAAATCGAAGCAATCAACTCGAAACAATGTGGCTTTTCTCCGAACCAAATTTATTGTTAATTTAATTATTCTCAATATATTTCACACTTTGACTAATTTATTCATATTTCGTCCTTGATTGACTTACTCCTTAAGCAATTTCTGTAAATTTAGATAAATATTTATTGTAATATAATATTTAAACCAAGTTGTTCTTTTAAACATTGAAATTTGAACTACGTTCACAAAAAATACGTTTGGGACAATTTTATATATTATAAGCGTTATTCTGCACAATTTACGTTTTCAAAAAAATGTAATATTTAAAAAGCTTATTAATTAATTTTATCTTTGTTATTAAATATATAAACCTTTAATAATATCGAAGAAAACTGACTTTATCTATTTCTATTTTTGATTCACTGATACCCTTAGTTCAAATCAAATATTAAAAATTGGCATTATTCGCACTCGAAATGAAACTGATATTTCTGAAACAAATAAAAAAATATGATCCTTTAAGTCCTTTTTTTTCTCATAAATACGTGTTCGATTCAATTTCTCAAGTTTAAATGTTAAAAGCAATAAAATTTCAACAATTGTCACCTTCAGAATATGACGCCACTTTTTCTGGGTTGGAAAATCGGAACTCCACATTATCTACCTTTATTTTTGCCCGCCTGTTCTTGTAAGCACAATCAAATTACCGAGCGGAACTCTGTTTAAAGAATCTTAATATTAATTGTTTTTATAACACTCGTATATCATATACTAGATAATAAACTATTCATAATTAAAGATAATTTATAAAACACCATTTAGTGATTTGCCTAATCTCAAGAGTTTTTTACACTATGTTAAATTTTTATTCAATAATTCGTGTTTTTATTTGATTTTGGATGACTTTTATGTGCACACATTATGGGTATGTTACCTATGATTTTATCCATGTTGCAACTCTTTTAAACTATTTGTCTAACATACACAAATTTTTTCTCACGGTATGTTCGAATCTCTTCCTTTTACTACGCAATCAGGTGTTCCACAAGATTTAAATCTTGGTCCGATATTGTGTTGAATTTTCATCAATTATATATGTCGCGTCATCAGGCAATCAAAGTACTTGAGTGTTTGCGGAATATTTAAAACTGTATAAGAGAATGCATTCTCTCCAAGATAATATTTAAATCCAGGTCGATTTAAATGGTGTCTGGAAGGAGTGTTACAAATAAATTGACCTTCACTATACTCGTATTTAAATGTAAGCTTATGACTTTTCCAAAGCTGAGACCCGACCCAGCTGTACAAGTACTTAATCAATGATCAGCCCATCGCGCGTGTCAACACCCTGGCATCATGTTCAACAATAAATTTACATTGATTATCATATTGATGGTGCGTTTTTATCTGCCAATAAAGGCATTTGTAATAAGAGTCTCTAGGGCAATTGTTGGTAACGCTGTTATGAGACATGTATATAATTCACGGGTCCGCAGTAGATTGGGTCGCGGCTTGGTCACAACATACATTTGGAACCCGAGAAGAATACATAACTGCCAGATAGTTAAGCGAAAGCAAAAGAGATTTATGAAATACCTTTATTACAAGGCGTATGGTTTTACCCATGGCTCTATCCCATAGTTTTAATGGGTTTCCTTGGATATTATTCTGTAAGCAATAGGAGTGATGTAGGCACCTGTTACATATACTCGTACAAATTGCTAACAGAAAAAAACAAACCTTTTTTTGACTGACAGACTTTTGTTTGATGTATTGGAAAATGATTCATGTCATCGTGAATTAAGATTAAATTCGATCCCTTATTCACTAGTTGAATGATTAAGAGCGTCATTACAGGCACACGGAATGACCTTGTTGAATGACTTCCGCTATCGATATCTTTCGGCGGATAAATTGAGGATTCAACTATTAAATAATCTTTAAAAACTACCTCCGGGGCATAGTTGGTAAGACGCTTATTGCCCAACCCGGAGGTCGCGGGTTCGATTCCCGTTGGAATCCAGATATTTTTAAAAGGATTCCAGTCTGGTTTTTATTTAAGGGATCTTTAACATATTTCTGGTTGGTAGGAAGATATTGACATATGGCAATAAACCCGATAGTTTGTACTGTATACAACGAAAATGTAATCCGAGACATGACTGAGGAATAGGAGAATTTTTTTTTCTTTCTTTATGATGTAGTTGGGTTGAACCTGTGTAAAATGTTATATAAAACAAGAAATAAAGTCAATTATTTAATTATATTTTTAAATTACCAAAAATATGAATTGAAATTTTAGTTTTAGATAAAACAACTGATGAATAAATAACTGACAGTGTTATAAAAGTCTCCGTCAGTTACAATTATGGCAATTGTCTTGCGAAATAAGAACGGGGCATGAACAAAAAAATACTTTAAAATGTCCATTTCTATTATTCCTCCAACACGGGTAAAACGTTAAGAAATTTATGAAACGAGAGTATGAATTTTTTCACGAAATGTACTAAACAAAATTGTTTTGTTTTTTAACATTATTTTTACGTCTTGTTTACTGAGATGTTTGTATAAAAGATTGTATCACATAAAATCATTTCACTGTGGGTAAAAATGTTAAACGATTTTGCCTCGTACACATATATAAGAACTATGAATTATGTGTATTTTATACAAAATATCTTTTATAAAATCTTATTTTATTCCCAAATGTAAAAATGAATTTAATGAATGTTATTGCCAACTTGAAATTGTTTATAGCATTCAACTAAACTTTACGAACCCCTTAAATCTTTGCATTATTGAATACAATTTCCCTTTAATACTTTTTTCTTTAATAAACATAAAACTTCTAGAATGTATATAATTTACTGTAATAAAAAAATATTAAACCTACGAGTATAAAGTATTGCGTTATTTATTAGTAAATATTTCTATAGACGTTTTTGTATAAATGTTTTTGTAGACCAAAAATAGACGATTTCCGATGAAGTAAACAAAGTCTGATACCATACTGACCTTATTTATTTATTCACCGGAAATCAAACTTGGAAGCCCTTTCATTTTTTTTTAGTTTGTAGGACAGTGAAAAATTATTTGAAGAATTTAATGATCCAAAAATAGAACAAATACCTTAGTTATTATTAAAGATTAAATAACGCCTAAAGTTTATTTTAAATATGTATATTTTTCCCACAATTCCTTTTCGTGTAAAATATTATCATCAATTTTACGATACCTTTTCATTTTAAAATTTATCTCCTTTAATTGAATATTCTTTGCGCTCTTACCAAGTAAAATTCTTTTATACATTCTGTTATGATTTAATATCGGTGATTTATTAGACAATTTTCCATTTTATATCCTTGTGATTTTTCTTTTCTTTTGCGTAGAATTAAATTAAATAATACGAGGAAACGTGTTCGAGTTCTGCACATTTATATTCAAATGATAATTCATCACTGGATATGATACATGTTTAGAAATAATATTTCTGTACTAAAAATAAACTGTTTTTATTTTTTCAGTTATTTAAATGCGTTATCCTTTATAACTGTACGTATAAAAATTGTATCCATTAAGAATACGCACGATTGTTCATTGTAAATTTTATTATTTTAAATTAAAACTTATTTTTTTAAATAAGTAATGAGACGACTTCGTTACAGGTCTTGCCCAGTAACGTGGTTGTCTATATTCACAAAATGGGAAGGTATTCATTGTTGTGTACTTCTACTCTTCTGTTTGCCGTTCTATTAAAACTATTTTAAAATATAAATGTTTTATTTTGGATAATAAATAAATTAATACAGTGGAACGTTGAAATAAACTTGATGTATCAACGTCAGTATGTTAACTTATTTAGAATTTGTAACTGTTAAGTGTTTCAATATTTTTTGTATAAATTGAGATATTTTTCTTCCTTGGCAATCATTATGATTATCTTGAAATTTTAGACAGAATGTTTAATATAGATATTATGAAATAATGAAACAACTCCAGGGAGATTCGTTACTAGCAGATGGATATTTTCACGCACTTCATCTCCCCTAAATAAAGTCATTTCATATTTTTTTACAGAAAATAAAAAAAATTACTCATTAATGTTTTTTGCTATCAGATAGTAACTTCACAAAATTAATGCAATATAATTAATTGAATTTTAAATTTCCATCGAAACACTTACTAGCATGCGCTTTCAGGTTGTGATTGAATAACTCAGGCGAAATTCGAAGTCCGTGTTTGTTCGTGAGTACGATTTATTGTATACTGCCCAATTGCTCAAATAAAACATTTAACACACCAAACAAGATACTTATTTGTTAATAAAATGACTTATGGGGAAAATTGTGTAATGCAATGAAAATATGTACAAAAAAACAATTGGGCTTGCAAAAAATAGTATTGTGATGGATAGATATATCGACCATTCATCGGGAATATGCTACGTGCTCACAAAGAGTGTTATACGATTTGTCGTCGAATCAGTGACTTGACGGGTATTATGACGTGACAACTCCATCAGTCGATTACTCACAATTTTCGATACTTGGAGGTTTCATACGGTAAATATGATTTATTAAATAGAAACAATCAATGCTTTATTCGTGGCAAGCTTTTACTATTTCACATTTGCTATGTATTAAAAACTATTTACAGTTGACTGTAAATACCCCATTTAGCTTGTAATATTAGTTGAATCACATATTTTTCTCCTCACACTGAATTGCCCAAGTACTCAGAGTTTATCTAACGTACATAAGATTCGAATACAATCTCGATTTTCATACTTCTCACTATTTTTAATATGTCATTCCATATCGACACTGCAAGAACTTAGTATGTTATGTCAATCAGTAATCGAATAATAATTATAAAAGGACAATTTATATAGCACCGATTAGGGAGCAAACTCTGAAGTAAACTGAAAGAAGGAAATGTAAGAAGTCAGATTATTCGAAAAAGTTGCATGATAACCTATTACTATATGTTACATATAAATGTGGAGGAGGGGAAACACGCGTGTTGCTAATTAAAAGTCTGATGCTTTATTCCCTGTCTCTGAAATTGCGTTTGTGTGTGTGAGTGTGTGTAAGTTTACGTGAATTATTTCAAAATTGCTTTGATTTGATACATACATACCATCAAACCGTTTCCGGTCGAGGGTGGTAGAGAGGAGAAAACGCCAGATTTTCTTATCGCGACTCAAACAACTCCTACAATTTCACTGACTTAAAATTTCGTTCTCTTAAAATATATTTCACTTGATCCAACCATACGTTCCTTTATTTTCTTTTACCAGACTTTCCACTCACATTTGCACTGTATATTTGTTTTGTTAATAATTTTATATTATTTTGTATTGAATTGGATGCCCATTACCCGTGACAAGTATAACGGAAGGCCCAATGCAAAATGGGAGTTCAGGGTATTTGTCATTGATGGCACGGGAGTGTAATCCATTTTGTGATAGGCATATCCTATTGCATAAAGTTCAAGGAGCTTTAGTAATTGCAGCTTGTCTGCGACTTCTTTCTCAATTGTGTCCTTGATAACTAGTAACAATTTTACGTCATTTGGGTCGATCTACTGGTATTCGCTCGCAGCTCCCAGTTGTGTTGAGCACTTCGTGTGCGTGTCGTGCAGCACGCCCTTAACATATATATATCTTGCGCTACCCACCGTGATATTATTTTTTTAGGTCAACATCGGCCATGGATGAAATAAATAAATGTAAGCGCATACTTTTATAAAATGTAGATATTTTGATATAAATTATATAATACATAAAATATTTTAATAGTGTCTAACATGGTTTTCTAACCATAACATGGTTTTTATTTTATGTCTAAAATGATTTTATAGTAAAATTCAACGACTTGTATCATTATGTCATCTTTGTTTATTGTGACATCGAAGTCTCCCCCTCTAATAAACTGAAAAAGGGGGCTGATCCAATCTCTGGTCCGTGATTTTCCTCCCATTGTCTGATATTCCAATTTCTTTTATTAACAGTGGCTTGTCGTCCATTTAAAAGGGAGACTGGAGTTCAGCACAAAATCTGTGAGTTGCACAAACATGATATTTTTTTCTTCTATACATGAATATACGAGTAATATAAGTTTAATAGTCTTACTACTTTGAAACATATGTTTCCAAAAAAAAAATGAAAAATTACACAACTGAAATGTTTAATGCCCTTAAAATAAGTTTTAACTTTGATTAAAATTAACAGTCGAATAACATATGACTTCATAAAATTTAATTACGAGTACTTAGCAAAATTGTTTTATTTTTTTGTTTCACGTTATTAGCTCGAAGGTTTTGAAAATTCAGTACGTTTTCTATTTTTATTTTTAAGACGAAAACGATTAACTTTAAAATATTACCAACTAGAGTATTTTCTATTTCACACGCCTTGTATGTTTTATGATTACGCTTAATGTATGTTTTATGCTTATTCTTACTCAACAATGTGATTAATGATTTTTCCTTTTCTTGAAATTAGTCAAGTCAAAAATATATATTATAGCTTTGCAAAGTAAAACTAGCATTACTGTGCTCATTTGAGTATTTAACAAGTATTTGAAAATCGAATCCATGAATTAATTGGAACATAAACCATTCGACGATTAACATTTTTTTATACTAAACCATTTTGAGAATCTTTAAACGTACGATATTATTCAATAAAAATATATGCCCTTCACTATTTTATAGCATTAATATTCCACAGTAGGACTGATGTACAAAAAACCAACCTAGTATGAAATATTTGAGTTAACGTTACATTAGCTAGTATGGGTTTATATGAAAGGGATTTTTTCCACGATTGAATTAAACAATGAACTACATATTTAATATGTATTGTTTATAGTTAAGGCATTAACGTTGTGGAGGTTTAAAGACATTGTAATTAAAATGTTTTATTAAACACTGTTTATTCCACTTTTTTGTAACGGTATAACCCTACCGGTTTCAAGGCTTTCACCTCATCTTCAGGGTAGCACAAACAAGACTAAATTATGTTCGAACTGGTGCCGATATACACTCTTCAACGGTTAGGGACATCCGGGTCGGGGACTGAGGGCTGAGGGAGACATGGGATGATTTCGGCCAGCAGCGGAGAGATTTTTGGGATATATGTGTTTACCATATGTGTTTACATTTATGTTCGCCCCGGTGTACTGACTTAGAAATTTCTAGGGCCTCTAATATGTCCAATTTATTTCCGTTACTAGGGTTATACCGTTACAAAAAGTGGAATAAACAGTGTTTGATAAAATAAATTACAATATTTAATATGATCAATATTTTTGTTAATTTATACATTCGGTACACAAAATCGATATTAAAAAAATTTGATTTGCTATTTTATATATAAAAAATACTCAAAATATTATTTATATTTTATTCGGACGATACACCTCAACATATCCGAATTGGTGAGACGGACATGTTGAAGAGCACGGCCGGGAGAGAATATTGTCTTCGGCTCTAATAATCAAGATTTCAGGTACAGTACCACTGGAGTTATAACGTAACTCACAGTTCTCTATCGTACGTGTATGAAATACTACCATACATAAGCAGGCAACAAAACTCGCACACTTGTTACCATATGAACTCTTATACTAAACTGGCACACTAGTTTTTAGTTTTTTTTTATACCATGGGTAATCGAACCCAGAACCCGCAGGTAGAAAATACGTATCTTATCAACTACGCCACAGTGGTCGTCTCAAATGCATTTTGAGGGCGCGCCTTATTTCGTACATGTACTCGTACATACGTCAAATTGATATTTTTATATTAAGAGTTTTAATGGATGTATCATATGTTACATATATGAAATATGTTGATACACTCTTTTTTTTTTATATAGTATATATTTTGTATTATTAGTAGGCACTTAAATTTTAATCATCAAACGATATGAAATTTGTTGAAAATATTTCGCTTGTTATTATTAGTAATGAAAAATAAATGTACTGGAATTTAAAATCGGTTGTACTTACATCCTTGTGTAACATTAGATATTGACATAGTTACGGTTTAATAGTTATTGTTTAATTAATGTCATAGAACATTTTTATTTTTCAAATATTATTCGACTGTTGTCACTTGATATCATTATAAGATGGCAATGGCAAATAATGTATTTATTAAGACGACTTGACTGTTTAAAACTAGAAAGCAGTGTAAAATAAGTGAGAGTGCTTAATTCTTCTAACATTTAAAATATAAACACTAAATTATTTGATTCACATATCGCTCTCTCACTTTATACTGTTGCTTACATTATTAAAAATTACATTTCGTAAACGGACTTAACTCATCATTTTGTTTTGAAATAACCTTAAATTGTAAGTTTTTAATAGTTTCTGCAAAACAAGATTTTATTTTTAAGTATTACATACTTATTATTATGGATCAAAATGATGGTTGTAAAAAGAGCTGCACATGCTAATTGGAAGAGACAATCGCATGAATCACTACGAGGAAGCGAGAGTCGAGAGAAGCAGCACTAAGACAAGCACAGCGTCATAGTGAAGAAAAAAAGATTTACTGGCGTTATTACCAATAAAGTTTTTTTTTAAATGTACCAGAATAGTTTCGAAAGTAGTGACTTAATGTAATTTAGTTGCTTTTTAACAATATTGTTTGTAGATACTTCTTTGAATTTTTTCCTCCGACGTTTCATGATAAACGGTTCAAAATACAGGAAACCGGACTGTGCATAAAAAAATACACATTAAAAGTCACAAATTGGACACAAATAACTCATCGCATTAACCCATCATTACCTATTTTCTAGATTCATGCAAACTTAATAACTTCCGAGTTGATTTAGTCTCGGTTGCAAATAAACCCTAGTCCGTCAGAAGTATTATAACTCTGAACCTCTTCCTGAACAATCCAAAACTTTGTCTACAGTACTACCTAAACTACCTGTAATGGTTTAGGTCGTATCTGACTAATTAATCCAGCATTAATCTCGGTCGGCATCTATTGTTAGCCACTTGATATCTTCTCAGTATCAGGTAACCATTAACTTGACATTAGTTTCCATTACCTTCGTGCAAGTGTTAATAATGTAGGGCAGGCTATTCATTTAACCATCATTTTAGAGTTCTTATGAAAAATTGGGATTTTCTAGTAT
>CATKWJ010001167.1:0-29816 GCA_949825065.1 Odontocerum albicorne
TCTGCGCATATATAAATTAATTATATTATAACAAATTATGGATAAATTGGTTTTTCCTAGTTTGTCAAAAAACAACCATAAAAGTTGGTTCTTATTGTATACAATTTTTTTGATCAATGTCATTTCCAAGTATCGTAAAATGGTCATGTTCATGACTTTATAATTTTGTGATCATGATTGGTCACTTGAGTATTCCTATATATAGTATTCCTATAAAATAGCGTTGAATGTGAATAAAATATGTACTCCTGACTACACTTTGCTATCCAACTAATTATTTTTGCGGGACAGAAACTTTTAGTTCTATGATTCATACTAAAATAAGAAAATTGGGAATGTATGTCAGAAAGTTTCTCAGTTTCATACATATATAATATAATTGATTGTGTGCCTTCGGTGTACCGAAAACAAAGTTAAATCAGACGGAAATTCTTTATTAATGTTTGAGGATCCTTGTATGTTACATTATAATATTGTACGCAGACTTTGATTGCAAAATAACTCATGGTTCATTGTTGAAAAATGTCAAGTACCTTAAATGTATCTTACAATCTACAAAATATACTTTTAGAAATTTAAATGTATTTACTGCCCTCAAAATTAGATCGTAGGATTTTTATTTAACTCTTTTGTCAGCGAAAGAATATAAATGATTTTTATTACTTTAAACTGGACTGAGAGACGGTTCCCCAGAGAATCCTCAGACTACAGACTCGGGAGTACTGCGGCAGTAGTGCCCTCCCCCAATACTAATGGATAAGGGGAAGAGGAGACGAAGTTGAATGTGACAACGTTTATGTGACATACTCGTAGTATAAATATAATACTAAAGTTTTTGGTTCGATTCTCGGAGGTAAAAAATAAACAGTCCTATTAACTTTATATTTACTGTTATTCTAACATGTTTGGACTCTTTAGTATGTGCTGTTCTTCTCCATTGATGTGGATGTCAGTTATTATTCTCTCTTCATTTAATTCATTTTTCGTTTAGTTTTCCTGCACACCTTTTACAATGCGTTTTGGATAGTATTTATTTTCATTCAATCATATTCACAAATACATCTCCTGTGATCTTCTTGAAAGTCTTTTGATAATTGGTATATTGTTTTACCTTTTCCTTTTTGGTAAGTAAAAATATCTATAATGCTAAGTCTGCACTATTGTATTGTAGTTTATACAGTTCAGTTCGGTTCCACCACTATCCACGCTGTTATGGAGGACAAAATTAGTCTCCATCGAAGATCGAAGTCTTCTTTATTTTTTTATGAGCGCGACCTCACGTACTGACGAAGAAGGAACTACCCAAAGAGATTCTTTCTCCAGTGGCGACACACCAGAGTGGGAAAATAATAGTTGCGACGACAGATTTAAGGTCCGACATCACGGGAAAGGGACAATACTCGCGGCGCAATAAATTTACTTATGAAGGCCTGGAGTTCAAACAGCCTAGCAAGTTGCCAGTATTTTTACAGAAAAATAAATGCAAGAATCGTTTGACGCCAGTAGATCGCAAAAGTCAATTAGTCCGAAGATGAACCGACGTAAGGTTGATCGGAGTTTCCTTCGGATATTATTGACTCGATTATGATCGCAGTATTACAGAATGTGATCTACGAATAGATCCAGATGGCCGCAAAAAATATCAAGGCGAAGGGACACGATTGAAGCTAAAGATTTTGCCATTATGGTTAAGTTCCAACCTGCCAGAGAATGTATTACATACAATTTAAATTTATTAAAATGCAAAAACTACCCGATGAGTAATGAAGCTGATTTATTGGAAGAAATTGTTTTATAGAAACAAATCCGCCGAATTTTAAACGTTTTTGCTTCAGTCAGAAACACCGGGTTAATTTTCTAATGATTTTTACTATGTAGTTCACTCAAATTACAAGCACCATTTCAAAGAAAAAAAATATGAATAAGTTTATCAAATCAAAACATACACTATCATCAAAACGAAATAAGAATAAAAACAATGTAATAAATCTTCCTTAAATATGCATCAAATAAATTCACCATGTACGAACAGATTAGTAAAAATATTTTGTAAGCAAACACGCGTAAGGTTGTATCTTTTTGCATGTGAGTTTCCATATGCGGTTTGTATTCACTTTCACTCTTCTCCTCTCCCATGTGAAGTCTGTACCGAGACATAATTTAAAAATGAGGACGTCGCGGTCGCGCCGAGCGGTATCCGTTCATTACCCGCCTCGCTCCGATCCGCGCTCGGCCACATATTACTAGCTGGTTCGCTGAATGGAGGGAGGCCATCCACTTGTCTTGATTGAGTTATATGTATATGGCGGCTCATTATATATTTATTGCACGCCTTAACTTAAGGATTACTCGCAAGTACTTGAAAAATGGATATATATTTGATTCGTCAATATATAAGAATAAATAAACGAAATAATCTATAACTGTATTTATTTTCAATGGAGCATATTGTGACTGGTTTTATTAAGCGAGTTTATTCATTCTAACTATCAACAAATAAAAAAAAACGAAACCATTAATTTAACATAAATATGTTGTCAGTTATAGACGGGTAGTAAAAAAATCTTGTAATTGTTTGAGGACATATAGAGAATCAGTTGTTTAAAACTTATAAAATCAATATTCCCTATAACTACGTGCGACCTTTCGTATTGAAAAAAAAAAAGGTGGTTAAATGGAAGGATTATTTTTAAACATTCAAATATTCTTGTATATTTCATAATTAATTATATAACTTTGTGCCATGTATTTAATATACACTTAGATATAAAGTTTTTAACTCCACACATTTTATACGTGTGCCTTTAAATTTATCAGAAATTGATAAACTACCAAATATATAGCTGAAGTGAATGGAAAGCAAAAGGGTAGACCGAATAATGAATGCAGGGAGATAATTGGATAAGGAAGAATGTGTAGTACAAGATCTTTCGACGTGGAAGAGGAAAAAGTTGACATAATTTAAATTTATTATATTATTTATAGTTAAGGCATAAATAAACATTGTGGAGGTTTGAAGACATTCAAAATAAGATGGATTTCTTGATGTTGGCTGCACTCTTTACTGTATTTTTTAATTATATTCATATATTATTTATTGCGTTTTCAATATTCCTTCTTTACACCTCGTGACTGAGGATAGTGCTTTTCGTTATAATTTTATTGCGATTGTACACAATAGAATTTATATTACTCGAAAAAGTAATATAATTAATTTATTTTATTTTCATTCCATGATAATTTATATGAATGCATATAAAGTATTTTTTCTTATCGAATATAAAGATATCACGAGAGTTTGAGAAACAATTGAATAAAACTACAGGTAAATCTATCCTTTAAAGATATTTTCTCATTATTCAACATGAAATTACTTTGTTATTTGACAGATGCTTCTACCTCGCATTGTGATACCCTTTTCATGCGGAATTATAAACACATATCGCGGTGAAAATGTTTCTACTGGACTGACAAAATAAATTCTTGTTAAATATTCAAATATGGAGTTTCACAAAGTCAGGTCGAAAAACCTTTGATGAAATTTGGCTTTTTTTTTTTATTCCTGGTTAATAGAAGCAATGTGACAAGTCCTTCGTTTCTTGTAAATTGCTTTATATCAAAAGTAAATTTGGAATTTTACCGAAGTTCAGAGTGGTTTCTGCACTCAAAGGATTAACCGCAGGTCGATTTGAAAAGTTGAAAGCTTTAACCTGAAAAGGTTTTGGAAAAAATATATTTTATTAGCTTTAGTCACTACGAAATTGGTAGTAGGAAAAATCATTGAACTATTTTTTATTCCAAACTCGACGAATAAATTGCTATTGTATTAATTGTAAAATGAAGATGAAGACTTGTTCATTAATGTTCTAATAATGGATTTAAATCATTTCTGTATTCTTCAGCCCATATTAATACGAATTTATTATGAATGTCATTCAGCCATACTACGAGTATAGACAGCTTCATGAGTAGCATGTCGTATTATTTCATGCCTCTTTTATCATTATAAAGCAGACAGTCCTCCATAATGGGACTGACCGGCTGTAATGAAACCCCCTCATGGGAACAAAAGCGACTCAAATTTGAACTATACCAGGCTTACTGATTTATCTGATGATATTCCTGCATTATTCTCAAATAGGATTCTAACAGCATCAGACACATTTTACATTTGAACACATTCAGTTTATGATGACTAATCGGAATTATTAAAATACCGTAATGTGAATTAATCTTTACTATTTTTTACTATACATTTATTGATAGTTTTTTTCCCCGAGTGATTCTTAGTTCGTTTGTTTTAAGTTTTTCAAATAATTTCTTTCTCTACTCTATCAGATCAGTATCAGAATGTTCTCTACATCTGGTTGAATACATTTTTTAAATCTGATTGAATTATTCCACCATTGAGATAAAAAAAAGTTGTTTTTAAATTCGAGTTTTTAAAAAATTATTTTTTCCATTCTTAAATTTCACGGAGAAAACTACTAAAATAAATTATATTTTGTTCACAATATCTATACTCGGATATAAAACTGGCATAGTAAATTTTAGAAAGTTCATCATAGTTTCATTATTTGCGGCAATGTAAATTTATGTTTCCATTCGCGCTAATATGTACAAATTGAGTCAATTAAAAAAAATCTTCTTTCTTGCTTTTATCGTTCTTGGCTGTATAATGCCGATGAACACTCATCAAGAGTGTTCATCGGCATTATACAGCCATAAATAAACGTAACTAAAGGAGCATTTGAAATTTTAACACTTGTAAATAAAAATGATGAGTTATTTTTAATTATTACATTAAATAAAGAAAATAAAAAAATTAATGTACAGAGATCTGTTCTCTCTGTCAACGATGATATTTATTTTATTTAACACTTTTATTGCAACTCCAATCTGGTGGGATTATTGCCAAGCGGCAATCTCTTCCAACCAACCAGACAAACGTAAATGAAGCAAGTTACGTGGTCGCATAAATCATTCAAAATACTATCAATCCCCACGAAATCCATAAACATATACGTGAGCACATGCCCACGAACCCCATAAAAACGAACAATCACCCGAACATTCTTTTTCATTTAAAGTGAGATATCGTCAATCAAAAGGAAATGATGGAATGGTGGAGAGGAAAGGAAAACAAAAATCAGGAATGAAACTCGTCATTTTACTGACTAGAAATTAAGAGTTTGTTCAGTCGCTTCTTAAAGCATACCAAGGACGGAGCGAGTCTTATATTGGTTTGTAACTGATTCCAGAGTCTCACTGCATGGACAGTAAAGGATGACGTAAAGAAAGAGGTGCGATGAACTGGAAAGATTAATAGACAATCTTTGTTTGAGTGTAGCGCTAATCCATGATTGAAAAGAAAGAGGTGCGGTGAACTGGAAAGGCCAATAGACAATCTCTGTTTGAGCGTAGCGCTAATCCATGATTGGAAAGACGCTGAAAATTGATATGTATGATATTATGTACTAATATGTGAGTACTAGCGGGAATCGAATCCTTAACTCCCGAGTGGTAAAATAGGCGTCTTTCCAACGAGGCCACGGATGACCTTTAGATTTTGATGTAAAATTCTGAAATACGAAAATTGTCGTGTTATAATAAATTTTTATTCTGTACTTTCTTAGGTTCCGCATTTAAAAAATAACTTGATTGTTTTTAATGAGCTTGTTTTCACTTAGTACAACAGAATAATTCTATTGTCGTCACATGAAAGAAGTCAAGAAATACGTATCGCCGGTATTTTGAAACCATACCGGGTAACAGGCCATTTTTGTCCAATGACTCTTTGTTACGCTAGCAGTTAGTCCCCCCCTCCCCCCGCTCTCCCAGATCCTCTCCTACGAACGCCCGCTCGTTGACCGTGACGTAGCTTTGAACCCGCTCCGATAGCTGTACCATTTGTTTCACCTTTGTTTCCTTTTCCGTTATTCGATTGGTGTAAAATACTGTTTACGACTCGTAGTAAACAAAACCGATTGCTTTGCTAAGTACATTGACTAGTCGTATAAAGCCTAGAAATGCATTAAATATTATGATACGAATTATCAAAATGTTATATCACGTCTTTTATGCGAGACTAATAAGTAGTTTTGATATTCAACTTATTTTCTAGTGGTTATAAAATGACAAAACAAATTTTAATATAAATAAAAATCCATTTTTCGAAACTAGTGACCGGGTTGTATTGTACTCGTATTACTGCATTACACTTTCGTTAAATACAGTATAACCTGCTGGGTGTATTGTCATGTGTGCCAATAACTTCCAGCCAACCTCTTGAACATTGGCATACTTTAAGAAGCGACTGAAAAAACTCTTTATTTCTATTAAATAACGTGTTTATTCGCGATTGTTTTTCTTTCTTCTCCACCATCCCTTCGTTTTCCTTTGATTGGTGATATCTAACTTTATATGAAAAGGAATGTTCGGGTGATTGTCCGTCTTTGTGGGCATATGCTCACGTATGTGTTCATGGATTTCGTGGGGATGGATAGTATTAGGTGTTAACATAAGTTGTGTCCGTTTTTTTTCCATTTAAAAATGAGCACCAAAAGTAAAACAAAATGGTAAATGTTATACGTCATTCGAAAGAAAATTTTCTCATATTATTCATGAAGGGGATCTTCATGAATAATATGGTTTAAACGGTCCTCATCGAAGTCCACTGGTCGTCCGGAACGCTCCATGTCTTTCAGGTCGAAATTACAGTCTTTGAAACGCAAAAACCATCAACGAGCTGTCCTTTTATTCATAGCATCTTCGCCGTACACTTTATAAATATCGCGAGCAGCTTTGGCAGCTTTATTCCCTCGATTGAACGCGAACAGAAGGAGGTGTCGATAATGCTCACTTTCGTCTACATGACATTCCATTTTGAAGGCTTGTAATCAAATAAAATAATATATGTAACGTAAAAGCAAACACAATATCTTGTAGAGCAGAAAATTTTCTTTCGAATGACGTTTAACATTTACCATTTTGTTTTAATTCTGGAGCTCATTTTTAAATTGAAAAAAAAACGGACACAACTTATGTTAACTCCAATAATTTTAATGATTTATACGACCATGTAACTTGCTTCATTTACTTTTATCGTGTTGGTTGGAAGAAATTGCCGCCTGGTAATAAGCCCGCCAGATTGTACTTGCAATAAATGTGTTAAATAAATTAATAAACAAAATCGAACATGAAAACCAGACTTAAATTATTTGAAAAAAATGAGTTTCTACGGGAATCGAAGTCGCAACCTCCAAGTTGGGAGATAGGCTTTTTACCAATTAGGCCACGGAGGTCACTATTTAAATAAAAATAAATAAAACGAGTAGTTTAATTAACATAGAAATACTTCTTCTTCTTCTTCATCTTATTTTAGGCCTGTTATGGTCCTGCATCATTGTTTGCCTCTTGCGACGTCGACTGCCAGCTGTCTTTCCATCTTTTGGGAGGTCGTCCTGGAGGTCTGCTCGCTTGGGGGATACTGTCCCTGGCCATTCTTACGGATCTTGGTTCCACCATTCTGGATACGTGTTCGTTCCAGAACCTTCTTCTCTGTCGTCCCCATCTGACAATATCATATAAATACAACACATAAAATGGCGTATCACGGTAGTAAGTAATTCCTGACATTAAAATATATATATTTTAAATCATTTTAAATGTAACATCTCTGAACATGTGATATATCAATTTGATTATATTTCTACCACAAGACTGTCACGTTTCAAATTATGATTCTGTTGTATCGATTTTTTTTAAATGTGTGATCATTGTTTTGATCTTATTTTGGAAAAGAGTTGTTAGAAGTTGAACGATTTTTTACAAGTTTATAAAAATATAATAAAACATTTGGAGAAAATATTTGTGGCGTAAAATATGACATATGATTTTTATTAATCAACGTAATTTAATTTATATATTTTTTATTCTAGTGCATCTATCTATCGACTTGAACCCTCTTCACATAAAATATTTATAATTAATTAGATATGTTTTGTCAAAAAGATCACTCGGAACTTTATGGTTTTTAGTCAGTGATATTAAATGATTAGGTCTTATAAAACAAACCTGAAATATATATCTTATCATCTTGTTAGCTATGGGACTGAATTGATTCCATAAATATATTTTTATTCTAGTGCATCTATCTATCGACTTGAACCCTCTTCACATAAAATATTTATAATTAATTAGATATGTTTTGTCAAAAAGATTACTCGGAACTTTATGGTTTTTAGTCAGTGATATTAAATGATTAGGTCTTATAAAACAAACCTGAAATATATATCTTATCATCTTGTTAGCTATGGGACTGAATTGATTCCATAAATATATTTTTATTCTAGTGCATCTATCTATCGACTTGAACCCTCTTCACATAAAATATTTATAATTAATTAGATATGTTTTGTCAAAAAGATCACTCGGAACTTTATGGTTTTTAGTCAGTGATATTAAATGATTAGGTCTTATAAAACAAACCTGAAATATATATCTTATCATCTTGTTAGCTATGGGACTGAATTGATTCCATAAATATATTTTTATTCTAGTGCATCTATCTATCGACTTGAACCCTCTTCACATAAAATATTTATAATTAATTAGATATGTTTTGTCAAAAAGATCACTCGGAACTTTATGGTTTTTAGTCAGTGATATTAAATGATTAGGTCTTATAAAACAAACCTGAAATATATATCTTATCATCTTGTTAGCTATGGGACTGAATTGATTCCATAAATATATTTTTATCGGCTGAGTATATTTGCATTGAGGATTATAAATAAATGGCATTGATTCGTTCGATATCTATAATTCATTCGTTCATAGTCTTCTTTACCTCGTTTTTAGTCAGAATTGCGGCATCGTTCGTGCTAATCTCCTTTTATCTCTGAACTGAATATCAATCTTTGACCATCTTTTTATACTCGACTCAATTCAGTTCCTGTCTGTTTTCACTCAGCCGTCCCACCTTCCCACCACAGATCTTTCGGCGGAGAACTTCTGTTTTTTTTTGTGCTGGACTTACGCATTAAAAATACAATATAACATTCTAAAAATAGATAATAATATTAAAAACATGTTTTGTGAGTCGAATCTTCCATAAAAGTTTGTCGATTTAGGTATCAAAATGCATTTGAATAACAATAAAACAGATATAACAAAACCACTTTGAAATCATGTTTGATCATCAGACAGATATTACCTTTCAGAAGAATATTTATATATCCCTATTTCGTGTAATATCTTGACTAAAATGATTCGGTACCTAAAGATCTTCATTATCAGGATTTCGAAATGCAATACAAGGAAAAAAATGTGCGCAGAAAATTGAAGTGTGATTAATAGCAGCCGCTACTTTCTTATATTTAACATACTACATAAAGGTATGTTAAATATAAGAAAGTAGCGGCTGCGATCTTTTTTTTTTGAGTCATATGCCGTGGTTTAGGTTACTTTGGGTCGAAGACATAAGAAATGACACCAAAAGCGTTGTGTGGTTTTATATGTATAACATATTGAGTGCAAACCAGCAAATAAATATATGTACTGGAAACTTTTCCAAAAAAATATTTGTTTCCTTGTTTAACAAAATGCCATGGATATTAATAGCGCATAATTTAGATATCTAACAGAGTTACATAAATTGATGTAGATAATTTAAAGCACTTGATTTTTAAAGTGAAAACCCAACCATACCAATCCTAATTAATTCATTGCATTTGTTAAATCGAAACGTTTTGGAGTAAAAAATGTGTTACAAGGTTAATCAGAAAATTAATTATTGACTAATTAGTGCGCTTGGTAAGAACGAAAGTTTAAAAAAAATAATCAATTTACTCGTATATTTGGTTTGCCAAGAACTACACACTCCAAAATTTATGTTTCCTTGACAAAATTTATGTTTCGGCTTCGATTTCCGATGGTATTCAAAGACAAAAGCTCCAGTCTTTATTTTACATAAGGCCTTTTCAATATGTCTACTTTGTTGGAAAAATCACCACATGGCAATAACCTTGCAGGTTGCATGTCATGTTGCAAATGTTTAATATATCACAATATAATATTTTTTATGATTTTTTTTTAAATAATTTATTATTTAATCGTAATTTGATAAATTTTTAATTCGAGTATTCAAATTAACTTATAAATACATCAATATAAGCACAATATTTAATTTCTAAAAAAATGCTTTTAATTGATTTGTTATATATTACAACAAATGGACAGTAAAAAAATATATATGAAATAAATTCACTATCGTCAGTCGGTTACAGAGAAGTTTTACGTATTGTTTTATTTTATTCTATCGTGGTGGAGTAAAGCTTCACACACATAATACAATACAATAGTAATAGATTACTTGATTTCAAGTGCTACTCTTGTTTTATCGTGTATCTATCTTGGTTCAAGACTTAACATAACATCAATAGTCTGCCCAAACTGCGGTCTATTCGAAGAGCTGCTCCGTACCATACCAAACCTTTTCGGATGCTGCGCAACCAGTAAAACTTATATCTACTTATCCATAATTTCCCCTCAACCCTAAATGATAGTGCGCGATACTTTATGCCTCTAATAATTGAACTAAAATATTCAGCTTCACAGTATTTAACAACATTTACTGTTTTTTAGAAGGAATTAAGAATCGTGCTGTAGATAAGTTCACTCTCGAGATATGATAAGAATTCACAGTTATACAAGAGACCGGACCAAACATTACACAGTCTATTTCAATACTAATTCTCATCTCCTATTTGGAATATCTGACATATTTGTTTATCCATGCACTTAATTAATAAATGTTCAGTATACAATAATATTCTATTTTCCCTAGTTAAGTGTCAATTTGAAGCAGAGAACGTCCGGAGCAGAAATCTGTCAAGTCAATGAGGTCTACGGTCACCACTGAATCAAAAATGGCAGACAAAGACGAAAAAGAAAAAAAAATCGAAAGTTGTTTTATACTTCTAACACTATAACAAAAAAATTTGAAAACATGTCAAATACTATTTTTCGGTTTGTGTTAGAATCGGTGACAGAACCCAATTATAATCTAACATTTCAGTGCTTTTAATAAATATTATTCTCTTTTGTGCTTACGCGTCGGCCATTTAGAGCCATTAACAATGATATTAAAAGCCTCATTTGTTTTGTTTTCGACACGTTTTCTCGTATAGAATACATACTCGTTTGCAATTTGGTGAGTCGTATAACTGAAAAGTCACGCCCCGGGTGATATTTGTTATTGAAAGTCTAGCAATATGTGCGTTAATCTTTTAGAAATTGAAAATAGGTTTTGAAAAGATGGGGAAGAAATTTAGTACAATAACATTTTGATATCATCCAAAAACGTGTTGAATGACGTATTGTATTGTATATTTTGGAATATTGTTAGTTGGAAAGTAACAAAGGAAGATTAAAGCCTGTGATCATCCCATAGTCAATATTGTAATTAACAAAATCTTTATGTACTCGTACAATAGAATTAAACTGGTCACATTTTGTTCAGAACACCAAATTGTTTAACATACGATAAAGCAACTTCTTCAAATTTTACTTTACTCGAAAAAATTTACTTTTTGTCGTTTTTACTTGTCTCTTCATGTTTTTGATGCATCAAGAATTGATTTTTTTATAATTTTTTATACTAACGACAGTCAGATCGCAAATTTCATATACTAGTACATTAACATTATTTGTAAAACGAATAAAATGATAAATAAACGAACATTCGTCTTTTGAAATATTTATTAACCAATTTTATCCAAAATTAATTTCATATACGTCCAGGATTATTTACTCGGGATAATTGACATAAAAGGGTACGCTTATTTTTTCCCACATGTACAAAATTCAGGTGGGTTCGAAGAATATATGAATAGAATTGGAAAGTTAATAGTATCTTAATCTATTCTTGTTTGTTAACGTAAGCTTCGTGCAATAATCAATCTTTCCTTTTAGTAAACTTCGACTGAGAAAGTTATGAACCGCAGTATGATATCAGGCAAGAAAACTTTTTAGAACTTTCTGCATTAAAATAACCACCGCGTCATATTACGGCGTCTATAGTGAATTTATAAAATTTTCTAGTATTTAATACTAAAAATTTAATTCATATATAAAGTATAAACTAAAACTTGTATTACTAAGGCATGTTTGAACATCCGTGTTTATTTAATGTTATACATCTAGAGTGTTTATTGCTTTCTAGTCAGACCTCTATTAGCTTGTTAGAATACTTAGCTTTCACTTGGAACTTTCGGGTTCGATTCCCGATGGAACCCAATGGATGTGTGTAACAAAACAATAAAGTAATCAATATCTCCGAAAAGCCATATTTTTAAATTTGTGATTACATTTTGGAAAAAAAAAATTTTTTTATAGGTTAAAAACAACATTATGATTCCGGGATGAAAATGATGAGACTTACGAGTATGTTAGTGGAGTATTGTATTGTATCGTGTTAAGTGAATATATTATCGACTAGTTATATATTATATACATATTATCGACTAGTTCAAATAATTACAAAAAGAGATAAAAAGGAGAGTTTTTCATTTCATTTGAACCTATTTGAAAAGTTGTAAGCAGTGCGGTCAGCGTTTAAAATTAATTACGAGTGGAATCAACGTTTTCGTGACCAATCTTCTGATTTTTTTCTATAATGAACTTTGAAAACTGACCATACGCTGGACAAAATGCAATGGGAATAGGAAGAGTATATTTGAATTCGATTATGTAGTCTTGTAAATTTGTTTTTTTCAATATTTTGGTCTTATTACGATCATCTCTAGAGCACATATTTTATTAGCCTAATAGAAAATAAGGGAGGTTAAGGGATTCAAATGTCACTAACCAGAGCACCATCTTACTATCTAGCATATAAGCTACAGAAAAAACAAATTCAGATGAAAAATGGCCTAGTAAGTAAAATCAGTCAAGTGAATAGAACCTGGAATAGAACCTGGAGCGCTCGCTTGCGTATTATGAACAGTTTGTTTACGGCCGCCGACTGGTTTGAGTATTAGTTAATACTAACCCGTTAATTGTTGTTTCTGATAAGACAGTTGACAATATTTTGTATTGTTATTATCAATTTTCTACGTAACTTTGAGACCATTTTTCTTTCAAGTTTTACTATCCATTGTTATAACAATCGCTTGAATAGTTAATTTAACCCTCATTAGTTTTAAAATTTGGCTTAATGAGTTCCTTAATTGTTGTATAAGTGTTATCACCATGTATGTTACATTCCTTCTTAATGACTTCACTTAATTTTATGTGTTGTATGAATAGATAGGCACTTTCTGTATTTCTGTAATTTTATTGATCATGCTCGTTACTGTATGAAAGTAGCCTTTTGGACAATATCCTAATTAGAAGTTTAGCGATGATTGTGCTTGCTCCATAATATGGGTTTATGGTTTTAATTTACAAAAAAACGATTTCAGGATGGTTTCACTTTTCTATCATATTTCATCTGATGAAATAGGATAGAAAAGGGAATAGGATAGATGAAATAGGATAGATTATATTTTTCTTTACCTTATTAGCTGCCATGCTAAAATTGTAACGGCGCTATGGAGTGATAAAATTCGTATCATAAACCTGCCCGATGAAATATGTAGCCAATTGAGTCTATTAAATTATGTGACAATGCCTAGCTATTGGAACCTTGCGTTTATTTTATCAACGTTTTTTTAATGAGGGATATATATACGAGTAGTTTTACTTTTTTATCCTACACTGTTTATGCCCCATGACGACTGGTAAGGAATACTTTGTTTTATACGCTGTGAGGATTAGTTCTCAAAATATGTTCCTTTTAAAAACAACATAACAGCTATTATAATAATTTTGCCATAACGTGCGATTCCTGAGAAAATAGCTGGATAATGTAGTTTATCTGTCTGCAAATGCAGGTTTCGTATTTGCACTGATGTATGCACACACAAATTAAATCACCGTCTTTTCAAAAATAGAGAGGAAAAAAAGGCAATGAGATCATTTGAAAATATCGTATTATCTTTTCCTATTAAAATTACCATGTATTGTATCAACTTATTATGAGATACATTAATACTGTTACGACAAACTGATTTTTCCCTTCTTCCAAAGCTTCTGTTATATATTTTAAGGGGTTACAAATCAATAATCTTGGAATGCAGTGGATATACAAAATACACAAAATACTCGTATATATTACGATGTATTTTCCGTGCACGGTAGTTATTTTGGGACACTCCAGATGATGCACTGATGAGTTATATAAACAATAAATATAAACAAAAGATCGTTCGATGTCTGGACCTCACTTGTTTATAAAAAATATATTTTAGGAACGCACGAGTGAGAGTTGCTCTCAATTCATTCATTAAGTAAATCCACAAGCCAGGACTGGATTCTAAAATAATCGATGAACTTAGATGCATGTATATATTATTATATAAGCTTTGTTCATTTCATTAAACAATCATATTCGCATTTATTGATATTCAAATTGTTAGAACTCTGTCCGATCCACACTTCGACAAATTTATACGAAAAAAATAGAACTGCCTACAACTAACATATAGGTGTACGTTATATAGCTGAATTGTACAATAAAAGAGTATAATCGTTTGAGGAAATTGTAAAAAATAATTTTATAACATATTTTATTAAATGTACATTAGTATTTAAATATCTTGGATTCAATACAAAACTCGTTATAATCTGCTGTCACTCAAGTTTGAGGAAATTTGCCAGTCTATTCTCTGAATGAATACTTTTTCTGCGTTGATATTTTATAGGTGCATACAGCACTTCAGTAACCAAATAGTATTTACAGATTGAAACCTTTCGACTCGGGTAGTCTAATTGATAGAACGTTTCTGTTTCACCAGGGGGTCTAGGGTTTGAAACCTAAAAAAAATCTGATGGTAAGACTTATTAAAACGATCGGAAAATCGCTATCTACTTTAACCTTTATCACGAAGAATTGTGTGGCGCTCGAAAATTTTATGTAAAACTATTAATAAGACACAGATAAAAACGGATTGATACGAAATGATGTTTAAAATGACACCAATCACGAAGTGGAATTGTTTGTAAATTAAACCCGAGATGCTCGATTGATAAGAAAACGACATAACAATTTGTCTATAGTCACCATCCTCCGATATTGCATGTGCTTGTTAAATAACGTAAAACGATATCGCTTTATTCATTATATATTTTAATATTAAACATTGACGACCACTGTTGCCTTATTGGTAAGATGCTTGACTCCCTCTCGGGGATATTTTCCTCTCAAATTAATTTTATTTCTTGTATTTCTAATTTATTGTAAATACGATTGTACCATTCCATGAATATACAGATTGGTGCAAAAGTAACTTTGATCTCTGAAATATTTGTAACTTTTTAGTTGTTATTTTTTATTTTCTAAATCAAGAGATTTAATATGGAGCGATGCACAATAACATAATGTGCGAATATTTTCACAATTTACCTTCAAAACAATAAATTGATTATTCGAACTTAAATAAAATACAGGTGAATTTCTAACGTTGCAACAGCTCCTACTGCGCATACATTTCGAAGTGTTCTTAAAGATTTTGATCAACGGAGGTCTAAAGCAGATGCAATACGTACAGGGAGAGCATGCATCAGTCGAGTTAACATACTCGTAATATTACACGTGTTGCGGTGAGTATTGAAGAACAACCATTTGCATCAACCAGTTGATGCGCTACTCAATTATAGCTGTCTGGGCAGTCAATTTTACATATTTATTTGCATTTCTATCCTCATAAGATATAGTTGGTGTAATAACTTCATCCCAAAGACTAATTATTACTCCTGGAATACTCCCGCGCTCTGTTAAACATCGCAGAAAATGTTGACGAATGATATTGCAAATGCTTTTGTCAATAAGCAAAATTATCGATTTTTGGTTATTGAAAATCTAAGACAACTTCATCAAAACTCTACATCCAATTTGAGTAACGGTTTGGTGTACCATTAAAGCTGAAAGAGTTATTGGCCCATATTTCTTTTTATTAGTAGGTAATAAATAAATAAATAACAAAATTATTTATCAATATTTTATTTGTCTTATATTACTTATAAATAGATACATACATACACAATTATAATAACGACAAGAATTACCTACAATATATGCTAATATTTAGAACCTTATATACTAATTGTCTCTCTGACACTTGTTCTGAAAATGTCCACGTGATAAAATTTACATTTTGAATAATTTATTATGAGTTGGCCTTTCTCACATATGACACTAAACTATTGACACTTTAAAACAACATATAAAAAATATCATTCAAAGCCAATGAAAAAAAAAATTGTTAAATGTCATCTCGATACGAGTTAAAAATAGTTTTAATCAAAATGGTTGCGTAAACGAGTCATAATTTCACTATAGTTGATTAATGTTAAAAATTGCTTCCGTTTTATTTTATCAAATAAACCGCCTATGACGGAAACACTCATTTTTTACGTGAGAAAAAAACATCGTTATGTTTAAAAATAATTCATGTGGTTTATTTTTGTCTTGCTCAGGTGTATGGTAAATTTCATAAAAAAATATTAAAATATTCGAATAGGTCAAGCAGAAGTATGAGGTCATACAAAATAAATAGAAACTTGTTTGAAATATACTAGTAAAATAATGACGACCTTAGAATAAGACCGTTTAGGTAGACTATATTCAAGGAACGATTGCGGTAGAGATGGGTAGGTATAAATATTCTTATGTTCGTCATCTAACATAAAAATATCTAAATATCTTTACTGTTTTGATGTTAAAGTGCATTCTGTTTCGCTTTTGAGCAGTTTTACGATCGCCTTTATGACTCGGTGTTTTGTATGATACATTTTGTTGTCGTGCAGTTTTGTGAGATGGTGACTTATGCTTACTTCCGTAATTTTGTATGACATACTGTTAAATGATAATTCCACTAAAATGAAAAGTAAACAATGAAACAGTGAATTTTATACGAATATATTTATCGCATATATAATTTTTATTTAAGTAACTATTATTCTACAAAGGCATAAAACTTATATAAAAATTAAATTCACTGCTACAACAGAGTTCCTTGAATGTGAATGTTTTGGAGTTAAATAGTCAACGATTTAAATTTTTAAATGTATTCTTTAAAAAATAATGAATTAAGTATGTAATTATCAAAAATATTAATTTGACATCTTACGTATTTAAAAAAATACAATTATATTAAATTTAAGAAATTATTATTCTACCTATATGATACAAAGGCATAAAACTTTTGTAAAAATAAAACTCACTGCTACAACAGAGTTCCTCGAATGTGAAATGTTTTGAAGTTGGTCAACGATTATAACTTTTTTTTAATGTATTCTTAAAAAAATAATAAAGAATTAAGTAATTATCAAAAATATTAATTTGACATCTCACATTTCCTGCTTCCAAATCTCAAAATATATTTTTTTAATCACGCCTATAACTTTTATAAACATTGTTTCCCAATTTCATATTAAAATTGACAAATTAACGAAAGTGAAAAAATTGAAAGTAAAAAGAATAAAAGTAAACCATAACATTTTGTCCATTCCTGTAAATAATGACAGATGAAACGTGATACTCGTATAGCCCGTGAAGTGGCTGGATGTGACGCAGAAGAAGGGATATCGACATATAATAAATCAATTCTATATGGAGATACTTGTACTGAATCCGAGTAGGTTAATGATAAATGGTATAAGAATCGGCGTTTGGTTTTTAACATTTCGGGAAAACATAATAAATGTGTAGACATATATAAAGGGTCTTTCAAATTGAGCGTTTTTTTTTTAATTCTTGGATAAAACACAGATGGCGTCGTGAACTTGCCTGGGTCTTGTGACATTTGAGAAGTGTAATGTATGACATTTATAAAAATTGAGTCGTATATAATACAACAACGCGTTCAAATTGTTCAATTATTTAATGTATTGTAATCTCCGGAAACGGTGATGCTAATTGGCCACCAAGATCATGTGATCTTACACCGTTGGACTATTTCCTCTGGGGCTACGTGAAAAATCAGGTCTATAAGAATGACTCCCAATCAATTCCTGAGCTGAAGGATGAAATTATTCGCGTTATTGGTGAGTTAGAACCGCAATTATGCACGAATATTGTTTTTTGTGTTTAAATGTCATACATTATACTTCAATAACCAATAAAAAGTTTTTTGAAATCAAAGGAAATTGTGTGTTTTATTCAAAAATTTAAACAAATTTGAATTAAAAAACCACTCAATTTGAAAGACCCTTACTCATATATTGACATTCGAGTGAACGATTTATGTAATATTTTATAAAAAAGGGAGTTTATATTGAAAACATTTTATTTATATTTAAGTATTTATCCTTGTTAAAACGTATTTTGCGACAGAAATATTAAGTATCAGACCAGGAAATTTATTTAGTCGCATCCGACTCTTAATTTCTCGACGGAAAAATGATGGATAATTGGGATAAATATGTCACATCACTGAATATAATAAATTGTATGTTATGTATTTGAAGCGCTCGTTAATGCAAGTAAATGCGATATATGAGTGAGCAATAACATATAACAACGAGCTAAGGAACTTTGTTTCTTACGTAGTATTTTCTCAGATGATCGAAGAGTTACGAGGGGTATTGATCACCGTATAGCGATTGAAAACATAGTAAACAAAGCACTAAAACCACACCAATATCAAAATCTACTACGATGATACTTCAGAACAGTATTGTAGTAGCAACATTGATGTATGGGAGTGAAACGTGAAAAAATACTGAAAGGACATGACACACATGCTGTAGAATTGTTCGCACTAAGTCTAGTATAAAACATATTACGGTATATGGTGATAATGTATGACAGAATATAGAATGTAGCGATTTGAGATGAATTTGAGCTTCCGGTTGATGTAATAAATTAGATGAAATTAACACCCTGAAATGGTTTGAGCATACATGAAGAATGAATGAAGAAAGATCAATTAAAAAAATAAACAATGCATATGTTGTGGGAAATGTGGTAGAGGAATATCAAGGAAAGTGGTGGTGGATTAAGTGAATGATATTTTTAAATAATGAAATATAAGTCATGGAAATCTAATGATTTGTATGAGAAGGTGTATGAATGTAGACGAGGGGAAAACTGTAGAATAGGAAAGTCTGTCGCTCTGTCAACCCCGAGAGGGAAACGGCGTGATGGTATGGTACATATGTATATGTTAAGTATGTTAACGCTAGTCGAAGTCTAGCATCAGCTGGTCCAAGTGTGTGGACAGTTAACGACAATGTAATGCCATTGAAATGTTTATATTTGATTTTCTTTTTAAGATTGAGAAGTAAATTTAAAGAATACGCCTTTTAAAGGAATAAAGAAGATAAAAAGACAGCAAATTCTTTTTGTAACAAAAATATACCTACAAAGGAAAATTTTATATAATTGTTTAATTAACATTTTAATTATTGAATTGGAAATCCATAAGTTTATTAATTAGTAATAATTGACTACCTCTGTGGTCTAGTTGGTAAGACGCTCATCTTCCATATCGTCGGGTTCGATTTCTATTGGAACCTAGATTTAAGAAAGTTTCCAGTCTCCTTTTCATTTAAGGGCTCTTTAACAAAGTGTTTGTTAGTTGGAAGAAATTGCTACATTTAGTTGAAATTTGGAAGAAATTGCCCGCCAGATTGTACTGGATACAACGAAAGTGTAATATATTAATATACACTATAGCCGTGTTTCTCAAATATTTGGTGTCCATGGACAATTTGTTTTTGTTCAAGTCCATTGCACATCAGTATTTTTGTAAAACTAAATAAGTTTAAAACGACGAGAACGCAGCTTTTTTAAATGAGTATGCTGAATTGTAAGAAAAGTAAATTAACAAAAAAAACATTCTCTCGGTTTGGCCCAGTAACAAACTGTTCGCAAACCAGCACTGATCCGGGATCATAGTTTGAGTAGCACTGCACTACAGTTCAATAAATACATGAAAAGTGAATTTACATTAAAATATAATAAAAATATTTTTTCTTAAGACTAGGATACAAAAATACTATTTTTAACGTTATGTTATTTTTGTGTTATTAATATTCTTAAGCTGAGGAAGGTAGACATTTTTTAAATGTTACTGAATTTAACACATACGAGATTGATTCAATATTTGTATTACAAACTAACATAAGCGATAATATGAAGTATAAATTATATTAACCCATACATCATTAAATAATATTAAATTTATTAACACGGAGGTATATTGCTAAGCTTATTTCATTCAAATTCAATGTGGAATTAAAAATAATACCGTTACACAGAACGTCTTATTAAGAATGTTTAATTTCTATCTATTTTATTTTATCATTTTTACAATTTTCCTTCATATTTATTATATAATCAGATCCATTAAAAAGTGATAAATATAAATGAAAACCGGCTTTATATTAATGACGCATTAAAATATTATTACATGGGAAAACATGAACGTTGGGATTAAGGTATAAATAAATGATATTTTAGAGTACATACTAAAACTGCTTTGAGGGGCATAACATATAATTCAATATATAGGTATAAAACTCTGCACTAGTCACAAACAGTAAGTATAAATATTTTGAAACATTGATATATCAAGATAAAATTCAACGTTGTTATCGGTTATCACCTTAACAACTGTATTTCGTTGTCTACAACGATATTTTTTATTACAAATATCAATTCCGTAACCTTCAATTGCTTACAATAAGTAAAAACACTTATGGCGGGAAACATAAATCGTTATATTTGGCATTTGATAGAATGAATGATAGATAAAATGATATTCGTTTTCATGAATTTCACTTTTGTTTTATATATGGTACGAGTACATACTTGTATATCATATTTGCAATAATTCGATAGTGAATGAAAGATAAAATGATATTCGTTTTCATGAATTTCACTAATGTTTTATATGTGGTTCATACTTGTATATTTGCAATAATTTGATAGAATGAAATTGATAAAATGATATTCGTTTTCATTAATTTCACTAATGTTTTATGTGTGGTACATACTTGTTTATTTGCTAATTTTCTACATCATAAATCTATCAAAACATATTAGGTAGGTGTCGAATAAGCACAGAGTCCATTTAAGTTATTAAAATGCCATTTTGCAAGTTGGCACTATCAAAAGACTGGTTTTAATTTTGCCATGGGTGTTGGTCTTAATTGAGTTGATTGAAATATTTAATTGCATAAAATGTTAACTAATAAGGAAACCACAAAATTACTAAATTATGTATGTTTTTACAAACATGACGTTTTGTTAGTATATTTTTATTAAGTACACATTAGTGAATTTTTATTAAGTACATGTTAGTGATTTTTTATTAAGAACATGTTAGTGTATTTTTAATTGCTAAGACTTTAATTATTTAAAAAATATGTAAAAAAGATAGGTTTTTCTAAATTTTTGAACATTAAATTTAATTTAAAATATAAATTACGATATTCGACATACTAAAAGTAATTTTTTTAATCAATATCTCCTTCGTATAAATAAAAAAACACACAATTGATAACAATTATGAAAGACTTGACATATATACAAATAATTGTGATTTAAGTCATCGAACGTCTAAGTTAGTTCTTAACTGAGGTGTATTTTTAAACAAAAGGCATTCTGAACACGCTCTTTTCATACTAAAACCTGAGAGCGATACTAAATGTATAGATACAAAAACTAACGTTGAAATATTTTGGCAATGCTGTCATCGAAAACCGGTTGATTCAGTCACTTTAGTCACCTGAAACTTGGGTCATCGATACAGCCAAACAAACATCACTTCTCTTTTCAACTCCAATCATTCTCGACTTATTGGGAATCGATTTACACTTAATGCATACCATAAACGTTGCCCATTAGTTTGAATGGCATAACAACTTTGCCGTTAAACATGTTTGATATACAAGTATATTGATTTCTTTTCATTTTAGTAAAATTTAAATTAAGTTCCTGATTATTTCACATAATTTTTACGCAGATAAATATTTATATATCAAATAACGAGGATATAGCGTAACAATTCCTTTAATATAAGCGGTATATAAAAAAAATTCACTAGGTAAGGCATTGTACTCGTATAATGCGCCTGACTCTAAACGACTGAAAAATATGTAATTATGTCAGTTAAAATATTCAGAAGGTGTTTTTTCTTCGTTAAATAATAATTGACAACGATTTATGTTCATAAGAAAACTTATTCATTCTTATCAATTACCAATAAAACTTGGCGTTTTTTAGTGAAAATAGAATCCTCCCAGTTTTCCCAATGTAAATATATTGACAAACAATTTTATTAAACAACTTGGCGTTACTCGTATATAGTATGCTTGTGTCACGTTTGTTTTCCTCGTTTCATTTTAGTAAATATTCAATTGGATATTCTTTTTTACTTATAAATTGTAATTAAGGACTTCCAAATAAAGATATTGTTTTAGTAAAACAGTGTTCAAATTGATTAGGAGTATTATCAACGAGGACCCATACATTTTACTAAAGACTCACTCACGCGATAGTTAACACAGTCGAACAAATTGTGCATCAACTATTTCACGACTAACCTCACAGAAAACCAGGTTGTACACACAAGGCGCGATGGGTGATTTTTCCATACTTTCCATGGTGGGCTGGTCTCCGCTGCTGAATGCTATTTGATTCTCTCTCAAGGTCGATTGGTTTTGGCGTTAGCTTCCTACAAATGCAGCGGTTTGTAAATGTTGACTTCCCAAATCAAATATTTTCTAAAGTTTGATCAACATCATTTATAACTTTATCCGTTATGTGAAAATGATTATTTGTGAAAGATGAAATATAATCAGTTTAGAAGTTTTTCTCTGACAAATGAAAGGTGAAATATACTCCTAATCCAAATTAGGGGAAGAATTTTGTGATAAAAACTTGAAAATAACTGTAGTGCTAAAATGAATTTAGTAATAAAAACAATAATTACCATAACACCTCTGTTAAGATAGGAATGTTACTTCAATCGCTATTCTAGGATTTTAATAGTTATCTTTTATACGAGTATTCCCTTTACTTCATGCAGATATTATAAAATTTAATGTGTGGGGTATAGTACTCGTATTGTGCGCTGAGATCATAAAACTATCGCTTAACTTATTCTACGCAACGTCTAGTTGACTATTTAAAAACTGTTTTAACAATTTTTGAGCTTTTTTTGGATTCCACCCCAAATGGCAAAATACTAACTTTCTGCCTAACATATTTTTATATTTCGTAACCTCATTTCTTTGTTTGTATTTCTTTACTTATTTTGTAATATTTCCATTTTATATTTTAGGCATAAACAACTGTCAACGGTCTTTTATAAATACATTATGTGATAAAATATATGTCGAGTATTTTTTTGACACAGTATTTTAACAGTTAATCAGGATAATGAAAATATCTTAGAAATAAATAGTTGTTTTATTGCGAGAAGAGCAAAACCAACTGGTGATTAAAAGTTTAAAAAATGTATAATAGAATACTAGAATTTTGTTCATGTAGAAAATATGTTCATTTTTAAAAATAGTTGACTTCCCTCATCTTCTATTATTTATAGATCTTGCTTCATTGGATGTGTAAAAATATTACCTTAAGAATTTACATATTACATAAATATTTGCATAATGTTATTGACGATAATATTGACTATCGAGAATGCAGAGATTTATCTTTAGTACAAACACAATTTTATACTGTTATTGAAAAAAGGTCAAATATGATATCTACTTAATGCTTTCAGCCTGTTGTTCACTTAAAGGTTCTTTAAATATGGTATCCACTTAATGCTTTCAGCCTGTTGTTCACTTAAAGGTTCTTTAAATATGATATCCACTTAATGCTTTCAGCCTGTTGTTCACTTAAAGGTTCTTTAAATATGATATCCACTTAATGCTTTCAGCCTGTTGTTCACTTAAAGGTTCCTTAAATATGATATCCACTTAATGCTTTCAGCCTGTTGTTCACTTAAAGGTTCTTTAAATATGATATCCACTTAATGCTTTCAGCCTGTTGTTCACTTAAAGGTTCTTTAAAATCGGTATGGGTACTTAGAGGAGGTTACAATAGACATAAAAATAATTTCGTAAAATTGTATTGTATACAGAAAAATAATCAATCAATATAACAATTAATCCTGAATCGACTTATTGAGATAAATCTAATAAATAGACCCGGTTGTTTAAATTGATTATTTGTCGTGGCTTGTCCGATCGTATGGAATATACTAATTATTCAGTGTGTAGTCATATTTGTTTTAGAATACAAACAAATCGAAGCGAAAGTTATTTTTTAAATAAAATATTTTTATAAATGTATCATTTTTTCATTTTTTCTAGTTAATATTATTTATGATGAGATGTCGGGGAAGGTAAAGAAGTGTTTTCAAACATAACACATGCACCGACTTCGTATGAAGTGTCAATTGTAACTGTATAGAAGATCACTTAAATAAGTGTTTTCAAACATAACACATGCACCGACTTCGTATGAAGTGTTAATTGTAACTGTATAGAAGATCACTTAAAACCAATACAAAAATAAAATATTGATTAGTTTGAACAACAATCTTGGACGGCCTCTGTGTTCTTTCGACAAATTAATTGTCAAGCAGTAGGGGTTTTCGAATACCAATCCCGATATTGACATTTAAGTATCCTATTCTGTTTCTCGTTTTTTTTTTTTTTTCATATTCTGGCCTTTCTTATTCGTTTGAAGATAGTATATATAAAACATATAAGCCCGCTCGAAAATGGAATACAATCAAATAACATAGTTAGGAAGATGGTGTCAATGTTTGATTATTTACTTTTGTACCAAAGAAATGAGATAATATGATGTTTCTCGATAATTGATAAAATTGGTTCAATGGTAAATAATAATTATGAACTATAGTTAATTATAGGTATTTTTTATCGCCTTATAGATTTACATATGTTGATTTTCCGATAAAATTTATGGAATGAAACATTCACTTCAGTTTAAACTGTTTTAAATAAGGATCGTTATTATTTTATTACTAGAAATAACCCTTCAATAATGACGAGAGTATTTTTCCTTCTCAATATAACGCTGTGATTGCGTTTGTGCTGCTTCATGTTGTCGTCGTATCGCTCGCTATGATTGACACTTGCTCACTGTGGTGGACGCTTGGTCGTTGTGATTGTGACTGAAACTAGAAAACTCTTATAATCGTAATGTAGTGTTTGAATTGAACGTAACTCATAACAGAGTTTCTATCTAATTGACAGAGAACTTTATTAAAATTTTAATAATCCAATTCATTTATTTACAAAGCAATAGTTTGAAGTGAGGGATAGTGATATGTGAAATACAAAAATTAAGTGTTATAAATTTTAGAAGAATCAAGCACCCTCACTCATTATAAACTGATTTCTCGTTTTGATATTTATAATCATATTAAGAAGTGACGGCTGTCAAATAATATTTGACTGAATAAAAATGTTCTATGACATTAAGTAAATAAAATGCATTAAACTATAACCGTGATAATACCTAATATTAAATATGGACGTAAGTACAACATATTTTATAATGCCTGCTGGTTCTGAATGCGTGTACTATTATTTCATGTTTTTATATGCAATAAACACGACCTCCGTGGCCTAATTGTTAATACAATTGTCTTTCCACCTAGCGTTGGCTGATTTAATTCCCATAAGGACCCAGTTTTTTTGAATGGGTTTCAGTCTGGTTTCTTTAAATCTTTCTTAGCAAACAAATTAATAAATTATAATTTATTTTTATCAAACACTGTTTATTCCACTTTTCTGTGACGGTATATCCCTACCGGTTTCAAGGCTTTCACCTCATCTTCAGGAGAGCGCACATGTTTGCGCTCCCCTGAAGATGAGGTGAAAGTCTTGAAACCGGTAGGGTTATACCGTCACAAAAAAGTGGAATAAACAGTGTTTGATAAAAATAAATTACAATGTCTTTAAACCTCCACAACGTTAATGCCTTAACTATAAACAACAAATTAATAAAGTTTCAAATATCAACAAAATTTCAAATAAAGTTTCAAATATCAACAAAATTTCAAATAAAGTTTCAAGATGTGGATAATTTTCAAAATTATTGTAGAATATTATTAAAGTACGAGTACGTCTCAATTCTAATAACATTTTTTATGTATATTTACAAATTCAGCTCATGTGTAATAATAATAATAATAAAACATACAACCATCATGTCACACTTCACCTCATGTGCTCTCCTATTTCTCAAAAGTCTTTCATTTCCCTCAGTTTAAATTTCTCTACTAATATCCTTCCACTCTTTCGTCAATCTGTTCTTTCAGTTATATTGATTAAGCTTGAGTTGATAGTATTGAATTTGTTTTTTTTTACTAGAATGCATAATAATTATATTGATAATAACGTATGTAATCTTACGCGTCAGGATTAAGTTAGATTATTTGCTCTTAATTGTTTTTCGTGCTTTGATATCGATTTTTCACACCTTTCAAGTGTTTGTTTTATTAATTTTCGGCACGCTTCTTTTAAATGATCATAATTCAATCATCTTAACAAACATAATATTTGTAGTTCTTTGAGGAAATTATAGAGATGACATATTCAATCTTAAGAAATCGAGTCTCATAAGAAAACACTTTTAAATGATCATAATTCAATCATCTTAACAATCATAATATTTGTAGTTCTTAGAGGAAATTATAGAGATGACATATTCAATCTTAAGAAATCGAGTCTCATAAGAAAACACTTAAGTTTGTGGTACCTTAATATATCGGCCATGTTTTCTTACACTAAGTTTTGCTTTAAACATTAAGGAATTAATAGACCTTGTCAGAATTTTCCTTGAAATTAATTTACGACCCGAGCATTTATATCAAAATGAAAGAAAAAAAAACAACTAACAAAAAAACTTTTTTTGAATAAGATTTTGTTTTGTGGCATCCATGCTCTGGTGGGAGCTTTTCAACGTAGCATTAAAAATAATTAATAAAGTTTTGATGCTGCACAAAATTATTTGGAATAAAACAAAGCAAACCATTTATTGTGAAAACATTTTAAGACATTTGTTTTGGTCTCAGTTGTGAAAGTTGATGAGAGAGTCACTTAACCGCAGTGGTCAATAAACATTAAAGCCGGTTATGGGATACCAAGTGTTTACATTGTGTTCATATGTGACCTTGTTATCCTCGTGGAGTGACATGTGGGTTTTATTTATTTATTCGTATGACACCCTTCCGAATTAATTATTTGGACATATTGAAGAGGATATAACGTTGTCTTCAGCCGTATTAATAGAAACTACGAGTTTAAAACCACCAGAGAAGGGATGAAGCTTGCAATTCCACGCCGCACATGTTGGCAATACCACCCCCACGTGCATTGCTCTAGCATGTGTGAATATTGTTACTATACGAATTATTACTTTTTTACCAGACTGTGACCTTTTTTTCTTTGGGTAACACCGGGAATCAAATCCGAAACCCCCCAAGTAGAATCCAATCGTCCTACCTAGGTACTAGGTTACGGAAATCGTCAAGTATTCGGGTTCGAGTTGCCATTGGAACATAGTTGTTTACGAAAGCCGAGGATAATTTTGTTAATGACTATTGGTAAAGAACAAGGCCCTACCCTACTATATAATATTATATTGTGCAGTAGGGCATAGGGGTAAATAATTTTAGTTGCTTAACAACTTTCTGATGAGCCAAGACGGAAATATTGTGAAGAATATTCAAGTTTTTATCTTTCTGTAAGCCTTTATTATGTATGTAATTTAAAGTCGCAATAAATATTTCAATACACCTCCACCTGACCCCGAGCTGAGCAATGTCATATCTGAACGAATATTCGAAGAGCGATCCACGAATATACATAACATACATATATAGTACCTATATACGCTGGTCTCGAGATTTGAAAGATAAAAGGCGCGAGGCGCACGCAGACACGTTCGTTTGTACGAGTTACGCAACCTATATACGAGTATTATGTGTACAGATCTAGTTTTTTTTTCTGTGCACAGATGTTTGCGGAGATCTGCAAAACAATCGCGGGCGAACTTAACGCCAGTAGGTCACAAGTTTTGAGAAAGAAAATAGTAAATGTGAAAGTTTCCGAAAATTCTTCATTCAATTTGAACTTTTATTATAAAATAAAGTCATTTGAGATAAAAATGTTTCTATTTAGAGCATATTAAGCTGTAAATTTCCCTCGAATAATAAACTTTTACAGAAACAACAAAAACGTAGATTATTTTATGGGTTATTAGATAATTATTATAGAGAAGATTAATTTATATGTTGGGTTGCCCGAAAACTAATTTTGTATTTTTATTAATTTATTTGTTTAACACTTTTATTGCAAATACAATCTGGCGGTCTTATTACCAGGCGGCAATCTCTTCCAACCAGCCAGACAAAAGTAAATGAAGCAAGTTACGTGGTCGCATAAATCATTCAAATTACTATCCATCCCCACGAAATCCATAAACACATACTATACGTGAGCATATGCCCACGAACCCCACAAAGACGGACAATCACCCGAACATTGTTTTTCATATAAAGTGAGATATCATCAATCAAAAGGAAAGGAAGGGATGGTAGAGGGGAAAGGAAAAGAAAAATCAGGAATGAAACACGTTATTTTACTGACTAGAAATTAAGAGTTTTTTCAGTCGCTTCTTAAAGCATGCCAAGGACGGAGCGAGTTTTATATTGGTTTGTAACTGATTCCAGAGTCTCACTGCATGGATAGTTAAGGACGACGTAAAAAAACAGGAGCGATGAACTGGAAAGGCTAATAGACAATCTCTGTTTGAGTGTAGCGCTAATCCATGATTGGAAAGACGCTGAAAATTTTCTGCGAGATAAGAAGGGGTGGCGGGACAGTTAAGGATATTATACAATAGCGACAGTATGTGAACTTGGCGTCTATTTCTAACATTCAACCAGTTCAATGCCTTCTGGTATGAAGTTATATGATGTGGAAATTCAAACGCAAAATTGGGCCAAATACTCGTGGATGATGGGTTTCGATATTTTGTTGGTATCTCGCTTGCTGCACGTCCACATTCTTCGTCATCTTGTTTTTTCTTTGTGTCTCATTTTTTTTCTTTGCGGCAGTAGCATCAAGCGCAGAAAAAAAACACCTTTTATGTCCTATCTTCAAAATTACACAAGTAAAGTGCTCAAAATTTTTGGGTAAACAATGGCCAAAATAATGCGCTAAACTAACCCTTTGACAATAGAAACTCAAAATTACTTTTCGGACAACATATTATTCTTTAATTTTATTCTGAGCCTTTTGACTTGGTTGTGTATGATTTGAATTCAGATTTTCTCTAATTATAATATTTATAATGGTTATTATTCCATTTTCAAAACATGAATGTCCATTGTTAACCGCATTTAACATTGCATTTAATTGCATACACTCGTGGCTGCCGTGTGATGTGACAAATTTGGCTTATACTCGTGATTTTAATGGCCCTTTGATAGATAATAGAAAAATTTAATAATGAATTTTCAATTATAATTTTAAATATCCCTCAAAGTGCTCTGTATATTTAATTTCATAAATGGAGTTTATTAGCGTCATTAAATAATTTCAATTTAAATAATGTCTGAAAATGAATATATAAAAAACAGATTAATAATAATGCATAACAAATTTACTCTTCATCAGATAATGGCAATGTTTGCTCTGATGTTTGGACA
>CATKWJ010001168.1:0-31367 GCA_949825065.1 Odontocerum albicorne
AAAAATTTTATTTTTAATTTGCCAAAGATTGGTCCACCTATGTGAACTTTTAGTTCGTTTAATTTTCATTTTATATGAGAACCTCGCATGAGCTATTTATCTGTTCCAGAACAGGTTTTTAATGATAATGTATATATAGGAAGTCAGGGAGATCATTTGAAAAGACATTTCATGAACACAAATCCGCCTTAAAAATCCACTTATTTATTCTGAAATGGCTAATCATTGTCACCGTGAGAACCATACATTTTCTATCGATGATGCCAAATTCTTACATATCAGTAGTAATGGAAATAAATTGGACAGATTAGAAGCCCTAGAAATTCAGTGTCGGGGTGAACATCTGGCAAACACATTTATTCCAAGAATCTCACCGCTGCTCGCTGAGGTTGTCTCCTCCCTCCACCCACAGTCCTCAACCGAATGTTTACCGTTAGAAACGTGTATGTCGGTACCAGTTCGAACAGAATTCAGTCTTGTTTGTGCTCCCCTGGTGATGTGATGAAAGCCTTGAAACCGGTAGGGTTATACCGTTACAAAAAGTGGAATAAACAGTATTTGATAAAACAAATTACGGACGTATTTGGAGTTGTGATGCAAAATATGAAGAACGTAGACACTGTTGTTTTAGGCCTCATTAATCGAAAACCATGGTGTTGGTCTGAACTCTTAGTTTTTCATCGCACGTGTTTACAATTCTATCGCACGTGAAGAGACAAAAACATTTGCTTAAGTTAGGTGCACAAAAATTGATGCCAGGTGAAATTTTTTACCAGATTTGTTTTTTTTCAGGTACCATCTGGAATCGAATTCGAAATCCTACGTGAAGTCAAGTGTCTTACCAAATAGGCCACGGAGGTCGTCGATTTGAGCACACAATATTATGTTATGTTATTATGTTATTGTCTGAAGTTTTAACCTCTACATCTATTTTATTTGGCCCTGCTCGTAGTAAGTGAAGTCTTGATGGTATATTCTTTTTCCAATTTCAATACAAGGGATCCATGGGATCCAAGGCTACATTCACATCAATATATGAATTATAACACTCAACTGATGAAAATCGAGTACTGTTAGGTAAAGATAAAGACTTAATTGAAAATCAGGCATATGATTTGCTCTGCATAAACTGCATCCGATTTATAATATTATTTTTGAAATATGGAGGGAGCATAAAAAATTATTGATTTGATGCGTTACGTATTTCAAGGTTATATTTAGTATGAAAAGTCAATGTATACAATCTTAAAATTTTTCCAAATATATGTATGTTTATTTCATTCACTTTTACAATAAATAATATCATTCCATCCAAGTCGCTACTTTTCAAGTATCAAAAAACGACAAATTTCTATCAATGACACAAACAGGTTTGCAGCCTTGATAAAATAACTTTAGAAAAATTAAACTTGTAGCGTTGTTTTTGGTCTTTGTTGTTTGAAATAATGTTTATAAATTAATAAATACATGTTGTCGAGAACAGAGATGTACAGGGAATACTTTTTAGGGCTCTAGGCTTCGAACTAGGGACATTTCACTTGAAATTTAACATTTTATAAATATTTCCAGATTAACGGCTCTTTGAGCATCTTAGAACAAATCAAAGCCCTCCTTTTGTTACATTGACTGTTTTTTAGTCCTTGCAACGTGGGTAAAATAAAAAAAGGTTTCTATATTACAAGAAATTTGGTTAAACTTGTTTAGTTTCAATAATAAATTGTGTTATTTATAAAATGATCACTAACTTAAACCATTATAATATAATCTATAATAAACATTAAAATAATTAACATAATTAATGTGAGCCTTGCATTTGATGATTTTTCCCTTCTATATTTGGTTGTACGAGGCATATCCAGAAAGTAAGTGTACTGAATTTTTGTAGGTTACAATTTTTTTTATTTAAACAAAAAAATTACGTGGTTACCGTAGTACATATGTAAGCTATTTTTCGACACAGTCGCCATTCCTCTCAATGCAGGTGGTGAAGCGGGGTATTAACTTTTTGATGCCTTCCTCGAAGTAGTTTCCCCCCAACCCCTCCGTCCACTTCTCCACCTCCTCCTTTACCTCCTCGTCGGTTGAAAACCTTTTCCCACCCATGTGCAGCTTCAGGGAGGTAAAGAGATAGTAATCTGAAGGTGCTAGGTCAGGGGAATGCGCGGGATGGTTCAGGACATCCCATTTAAACGAGGCGAGCAGTTCCTTCATGGCGTTGGCCGTGTGTGGTCTGGCATTGTCGTGCAGCAGGCAGACTCCCTTTGTCAGCATGCCTCTCCTCTTGTTCTGAATCACCCTCCGCAATTTTTTTAGGGTCTCACAGTATCTTGCAGAGTTGATGGTCTCGCCTTGAGGCATATATTCAATTAAAATTATGCCTTGACAGTCCCAAAACACGGATGCCATGATTTTCTTGGCTGAAATTGTGGTTTTGAACCTTTTGGCGGAGGGTGATTTCAAACTTTTAACCCTTTAATTAATTAATTCCGTTGGATTACTAAAAGCCTGGATGTTACAATGTATGACTCTTACTCCGGTAGCTCAGTATAGGTAAAACAAGGCTCAATAAGATCTCAAGATGTCGTGGGAAGAGGTAGGCAGTCGTTAGTGCTTGGGTAGGTATAAATACATAATGAAACACATATTTGCTGTTAATTAGTTATATATTTAATCCTGACGAGCTGATACTCCGTCAGGAAAATCAAATGGGCAGATTACTCTCTGATACTCCGCTAGCCTTTCAGATGGAACGGCAGTCGAAGTAATTTTCTTATCAGGGGTGATCTCACAACAGTCCGTTGCGGAATTGTGCCAATTCTCAAAGATTAGATATCGCCAATCTCTAGATTTACTCAAATATCACCATAAAATGACAAGCAAAAGAGGATAAATAAGGTTCATCTTACTCCAATACAAGACACAATGTATTATCCCAGATCCGCCTCAAGTGTAAGACCAGGTCGACTCGTATATGGCCCTCTGACCTTATACTGTTACTACAGGGCCGTTGATGTGAAGAAATTCCCACAGTATGGTTGGTGACTGTCAATTCGTGCCGTAATACAGTCACACGACTCGGTCCGGTCCTGAAGACTCCAGAATCTTGCGCGCACTCGATATTGCTGATAGAATCAGATAACTTTGACCCGAGAATGAGTTGTACGTCTACCTCGAGATCGTCGTTTGGGCAACAGTCCAGAATCTGATCAATCAAAGACGGAGGTGAAACAAGATCCCCGTTTGCAGATTATCCAGAATTTACCGAACAAATTGTATCAAAATAAGAATGAACAATCAAATGTGAGAAAAAGCTTGTTCGAGTTCGCGAACGGCGTTAAGACGAATAGATGATGGCTTGACAACTTCGTGGCGAGAATAGAGACTGGGAAGATCGCGCCCCCTGAATTTAAAGGATCTCGCTAACCCCCGCCATATTGGAGCTCTATAGAAAGTTCCTCGTGACCGTTGAAATAACAATAAATCTTTCCACCCGCCCGTCGTTGTTACTTCGGCAATGAATAGTTTATTTAAACTATAACAGCGTCATAAAGTCGAGAATCTTTTTGTATAGCATCCGGTAACCTTAAAGGCGATACTTAGATTGCTTAAGAGACAATAGTGCACCCTTCTTTTGAAATATATCTCGAGTGAAGTTTTTTATTTCTTCCCAGGCGTTGTTTCAATATTTAACTATGACTGCAATAAATTAAGCGCGACGTATTTCTTTAGAAAAGGGGAAGAGAAATTTTTTACCCTTTTGCTATTTCTTTGATTCAATAGATCTATGACTGCAGTAAATCAGATCGTAAGACGGAACACCAATTACCGATCCTCATAAAGTGTCGTGTATTTCTATAGAAATGGGAAGAGAAAGCCGGCCATTCGAGGCAGTTAAGTTTGATACAATAGGAAGCAACCCTTCTCGTAAGTGGAGCTTTCTCCTTTTGACACCCCCGGTTCACTATTTTTAATGGTTATTTATAACTGAAATAAACTAATTGGTCGACCCTACCCGAGCTGGGGCCAAGACCTGACAGTGAAGAGGTGTGACGCCACTGTTGAGACTGCCTTTTGGTTTCAGGCGTGTAGTGTGCAGCCCAAGTTTCATCTCCAGTAACGATGGAGTGGAGAAATTCATCTCCATGGAGTTTGCAGCGCCTCAAAAACTCTTGCCCGGCCTCCACTCGATTCAACTTGTGTTGGTCTGTGAGCTGTTTTGGGACCCACCATGCGGACAGTTTCCGATATCCGAGGGTTTCTGTGATGGTTTCGTGTAGTAGAGATCTGGAGATTTGCGGAAACATCGCAGAAAGTTCATCTACAGTCAATCTGCGATCGTCACGGAGCGCATTTTCTATTTTTTCCACAATTTCGTCAGTCACAATTGAAGGTCTTCCGCTCTTCTGATCATCATGCACAGACGTACGACCATTTTTTAACTCGCGACACCACTTGTACACACTCGTACGATTCATAGCTTTATCACCATATGCAGTTTTCACCTCATTATAAACCTCAACCGGAGGTTTTCCCTTCCAAACGAGATAACGGATGACGCCGCGTATTTCGCACTTGGCGGGAGACTGGATTGACATTTTTCACGAAACGTGTTGTCGCGTCAACACTTCTCAACGTACTGACCTCGAACCGGTCTCGTTGTGGAGGGGAAGGGTCAGGCTACACGGAAGTGTAGCCAACATGTCGAAAATAGAATCCATCCGGTCGTGAGAGCCTCAGTACACTTACTTTCTGGATACGCGTAGTAGTTTGTAATCAAAAGTCTCAATTCTCCACTATTCTCAAATTCTAACCGATTTCTATTTTTTGGAAGTATCTGACTACCGCGATGAAACTTGTTTCAATGAGGTATAAAGGCAGAAAATCTATGAATAACCTATGCCTTGCCGTTTTCCAAGAAACGGAAAATTGCCATAGTATTCCAGTCACATGTAATATATGCGTAAGTTTTGAATATATGTTTTGACCCCTTGTCATTATGAACTACAAGAACTTCTTGATCTTCTAAACTAAGGTTGAATTTTTTTCATTACTGGAATATTTAATGAATGCCATAATGATCACCTTGAAATACATAAGGCCCCCTTAATAATTTTGTACACCTCAACGCCCCCTATAAATATAAATCATCCCTCAGAGCAGCTATCTGCTCACGTTGGGAATCACTGATTTGCATACATTTTTCGGAGAAAAAAGTTGAGTTTCTACTTTGTTACTCCCAAAAGGAGGTTAAAATATAACAATAATGAAATTCATAACGATTATGTTTTATCATAATGTTACTGACATTAAATTTCACAATAACCCTTAGAAATAATGTGGGACCTTTTATTATATTACTTGTGTTCCATTGTCTGCTATATGTCGGAGGTTATTCGTATTATAAACTTTAACAGGTGAAGGATTCATCGAATCGTGATACTGAAAATTTTATGCTTTTCATTCTGTTATCGTCCGGAAATCAATGAAATTTAACGACATGCTTTGCTTTTGAAACGCTAATAGCATTTATAGATGAAAATAACTAAACCTTACTTTTATATTTCAATAAATATAAGTTCCAAAAAACTTTGTAATGAAATGCATATAATTTTATTTCAATTTATTTACATTTTTAAGACAGCTATCCCGAGGCAGTGTTCTTTATATATTGCCTTTGGTTTTAGTGAACCAATCGCTATTGAAGTAATCACTCTACTTTACAATTATGCTGCAAAATCTAGATATCTGCTTCAACATTAGATGCAGACTTGCAGATTTTATTTGTCTGGGGAATAAAAATTTCGGCATACTTTCAATCATGTTTTAATTTTTTTTGAGCTGGTTACCTTTTATAAATAAAAATGCGAAATAATATAAACGAATCGAAAGGAACATCGGGCGCCAGCGGGTGGATTTTGCATGCGGAGACTTTACCACTTGCCTCCTGACCTGTCCTAGAAGACCTGGAAATCTCTTAACAGGTTCCAAATAGTAATTAGGAGAATTCAAGACAACATGGCAAAATGAGTATTACATGATGGGTCGACTATCTGTATCTGCAAAGAAGAGCAGCCCATGCAACACTTGCTTCAGTACCCGAGGAGCTTGATGTATTTCACCGAAGATGACTTGATTTGTGGAACGTTCATTGCCGTCTAGGTGGTAGAATTCTGGGCGGAATTAATTGTCATTGACATGTAAGAAGAAGAAACGTAAATAAAATAAAGAGATTTTGGATGAAGCCAGTGTTACAATAGTAATTTAATATTATTATGAAACGTTGAATGTTTTTTTTGCTTCATACATTTTAAGGGAATGTTCTATCTTAGTGTGAGAAGGCTAGATAATGTTACTTGTATTTCATAGCGGGTTTTTGCCTTGGTAATAAGATTCCTGACCATCATGATCCTCTGCAATATTCGATGAAATTACATGCTACGTACTAGCTAAAAGCCGGGCTTTAATTGAACACGCCGTTTTAGAAGTTGGAAAACTTTCTAAGGTTATCTTAGATTTTAGAAAATATTCTTTTTTACTTTTTACTCTTTTTTTTACGTTGAAACTTTCATTAAAAGAAGTCTCAAAATGTAGAGGTTTTTTTTTTTAATAATTATGATCGACCGTTCCATTGCATGAACTTTTGTTATCAAATGTAAGTTTGAAACTCAAATTTGCAATGTTTTAGTATTTTGTTGCTTGGAAAATATAATGCCTACATTTGAATTAAATATTGTTTAAGTGTAACCTTTTATTTCTACGTGAAGTATTTTTGAAGAAAAAGAGAAATCAAATTTAGGGCAAAGGTAGCTTTTTGTGGGAAAATAGATGGACTTCGCTCCGCTCGTCTATAAAAGTTATTCTCAAATCTAAGTTAATATCCTTAGGTATTTTTTTCCATCATTTCCATCATTCCATATTTTTTTCCATAAAAAAATTACCTATGATTTAACTATTTTGTGACCTGTTGAGCACATTGTTTTTTCACACCACGTTATCGTTATATTTATATATTTTCCAAATCCTTAACATTGACTGAGTAAAATGTGATTATATTTTTATAAATTTCATTTTTTGTAAATCATTTCAAATTTATTAATAATTCTCATAGTCAATTCATATCATAATAAATCGAAATAAAATGTATTTTTTCACTGTAATAATTATTTTTATACTGAAGCGTTTTTAACAATTCCAATTTGGTAAAATGTTGATTAATCTACTCGGAGCTTAACTTCACAGAATCTGAACAAGATTTTAAATAATTAATCAGTTTGGTTTCCTCCGATTTAATTTATTTCAGCTTAAATTATCTTGAAACGGAATAAGTTATTTACAATAATTTAAATTTATTCAGATATAATATAACAGCCATAAATTTAACACTGGTACCAATTTATAAAACAAATGAGAATATTTAATACTGATTTGAATAAAAAATAATTCATATCTTCTATGAAAAATGTTTTTTTTTTCAATAAATTAAGAAACATATATTTTTCAGATTAGTTCTGTAGCTATTTTTTAAATATTAATGTTTTTAATAATTATGAAGTAAGCCGTTAGTGGCCAGATATAATCAAAAATAAAGAGTACAAATACTTTTTTATCCTAAAAGAGTAACGAGTATGTACAGTTTTCATATCGGCTATATACTCGTACCTCAAGAATACCAGAAGCATGCCATTAACTGCATATCGGCTATATACGAGTACCTCAAGAATACCAGAAGCATACCATTAACTGCGTAAGCAAGCACTTCCTGTTTATTTTAAATAAACACATAAGTTTCAAATTTTCATACAATCACGCCGTGTTTCTCATTTTCATACAATCACGCCGTGGTCTATTCGATCAAATGAAAAAATCAGAAAACGTATTGTTTGTTTTTGTTCATGGGTATGGTTTTATTTAAATACATTTTATCTAAAAAGTCTTAAAATTTAATTTAAAACATAACTATGAGCTAACTCGGATCAATAAACTGTAAGCGGACATAAAAAAACGTCTTTATTAATTTTGAGAATACTTTTCCAGCTTGCATCGAAATTTGAAATTTTGTTATAAATTATAAAAAATAACATGAACATGTTACTATACACTGTTGCAACCACGTTGAAAGTAGGCTTTATTTGAGGGTTTAAAATGTAGGGAACTACCCATAATCGAAAGACATGACGCCTCAGCATCTGAAGAGTCGGTTTTAAGTAGACGGTGTAATACCAGGTGAAAGATGATGAAAAGTTAAATATAATTTTTTTCAAGCACTTTGGTTTTCCATATTTATTTCAATTATTTTGATTGCGCATATTTGGTTTTCCATAATTATTTCAAGCACTTTCGTTGCCCATATTTCGTTATTTTACGAGTTTAAAATTGATCTCAACCTTTGAGATTGAAGCTACTGTGCACTTTCTATGAGTAACCGATTTTTTATACCATTACCTACTCTAATGATTTTAAATTTGTATTAATTTTAAAAAGTTAATTATTTTATAAAACCAAACACTGTTTCTAATTGACTGCAAGAATAACACAGCACCCTTCAACAGTAAATTTAACAGTCTTGGTAATTTCAAACAAAAACTCTACTTTTTGTAACTGACGTTTAATTGTGACAATTTGTTTGAATATAATTTTTCATAGTAAACACATTATTTCCACACTGGTCCGTTTCAAAGAATTGAGCGACTCAAAAACTTTTTTCATGAATGAATCTTGACGGATTGAACACTTAGGCCCACTTTTAAAGCGAAAAAAAATACTCTCACACTTTTCAATGTTGATAACCTCCGTGGCCTAATTATAAAATTACCCGTCTTCCGATCCTGGGGTAACGGGCTCAATTCTCGTTGGAAAACAATTTAATTTTAAAATGGTTTCCAGTCACATTTTAATGTCAGACCTCTTTAATATCTTTCTGGTTGGTTGGAAGAGATCACCACATTGAAATTAATACAACGAAATCATAAAATAACACTTTAAAATTTAAGTAAAAAATATTTCGTTTTTTTGTCCTATAATAAATAAATTGTTACTTTACATTTTGAAATTTTTTTGTAGTTATCAAAAAACGCATACAAAATCTAAGTTATTGGTCTGAAAAATACGACTTAAAATTTTGCGCGATTAATTGTGAATGCGTGCAGAAAATTATTTATGTTTGTGAAATAATAAGAATATAAATCTACAATACATTGATAATTTAAAAGTGATGTAATTTAAATCATTTTATTAACTAAACACGCATTCGTTTTAGAAAAAATAAAACAACAAAATTATTTCGTTGTTTCCTTGAATTTTTTTGAAATTTAAGAATGCCATAAATACATTGGTGGACTACTACCCTTAACAAGTCAATAAAAAAAGCAATGAGCTTTTAAATGAAAATACGTTTTTAATCCTTTGAGCTTTTATTTTTTCATCAATAGAAGACCGCAACCTCATTCGTTTTTTGTAGCATTAACACTTATGGTAGAGTCGGATCTGTCCCCTTGTTAGTGAAGGCTGGAAATAGATTGTGTTTTCCGCGGAATAATAGAGCACTCTCGAGGCAACTTCCTCCCATTGTTCCAAGCCAACATCCGCTTGTACAGAGCATCATCTCCTGCTTACTGCTCACCCTCCAACAGCTACTTGTATCCGCCATGGTGTGGATTTACCGACATTTTATTATACTGCCAAGTTTCCGACACAAACCAAATAATTAATACACTTTTACCGTTATAAGAATTGACGTATTTAAGAAATTTATCTTTAAGAAAAACACACAAAGGAAGAATATTTCCAATTCAACTTAATTATTCTTGCAGATCAGTAAACTGGATGGCTCTGACTTTTTTGTGACTTTTTGAGCATAATGACTGCCTGAAACCATGTTAGGTCTTCCACGTTATTTACTCTATAGTATATTAGTATCTTGCTCAATATCAGAGATGGTTTTTCCGTTGTCAATGATTTAGCGGATACCAAAACATAAATGTAGTGGAATAAAATATCTATCATTGATATTTTATTTTCAGTCTACGTTCCATTTGTTTTTTTAATATAAATGCAAATATACTCGTATATTGAAGTGATTAATTCTGTAAAACATCAATCAAAAGACTAATGGAAGAGAGATATTAAAGCAGATGACTTCAAACGGATGGAATGATTGCATAGAAAAATATTTAAATCATTCGATTATTATTTTTATTCCCCAGACGACTTCCGTGACCTAGTTGTAAGACGTTTGACTTACGTCCGGGGGTTTCGGTTCGATTCCCAATGGTACCTACAAAAAGGCTCGCTGTCTGATAATAATACTTCTAGTGTTGTCTTTTCGAGTGTGGTAGTGTTATCTATACAATCAATAACGAACAGCAAGCTCAGTACCTAACATAGTTCACTGGTTCCAAAACCAAAGACTCGATTACTGGGGCCGAAGACAATATTTTCTTCTGGCATATCACTAATTCAGATGTGTTAAATGGTATCATACGAAAGAAAAAAAAAGAGACATGCAGGAATGTTTTTATTGTGGTATCATATATTTGTCAAGATAGCCACGATTATGGCCAATCTCAGAATAGGAGAGTAATTTTCAGAACACGGACGTTTTCTTCGATCAGGCGATGAGATACTCATTTGCATACCAACACATCACAACACATTTAACACATCTTCATCCCTCGGTGCGACTGTCGAACTACCAATATTTATCAGATTTACACCATCCTTATTTACGCTCAAGAGGGAATTGTAAACATATTTTTATATAATTCTCAGAACACAGAATACCCTTTCATCCCAATTAACCCTTGAATTACTTCGTTACTCTTGAACTAATTTATTTCTTCTAGTTCTACCATTATTAATAGATATAAGACATTTGTTTGTTTTTTAACTTAAATGTAAAGAAAATATATTTTTCATAAAATTTGTCATGGATTAAAATAGTTTAATATATCCAAGATGAGATGTTTGGTTGGATAAAAACACTGTGTAGTAATAAGCCCGGTAGTTGTAACATGTTTAACTGTACCAAAAAAAAATAATACTAAGTAATTTTAAAGATGACTAATTTGAAAAAAAACTTGTTACTTATCATTTTCTCAGAATTTTGGTAACTTTCATAAAATTAAAAAAGAGTAAGAGAAAAATTTCTATATTAATTTGCATGATTTTCTTCCAGAGTGGTTCGAGCCCGAACAGCGCGCCGCCTATAACACTAGGCGTAGGGGCCACGTTCGGCGAGCCAGCGGGCGGACTACCGCGTGCGGCCACCGTGGTCACCCGTTCCGCCTGCGAGCTGCTGCGCGTGCAGCACCACGACTTCAGGCTCGTCTGGGAGGTGAGTGCTTTCATTAAAAATACAGATGACGCGATACGAGTATTCTAGGATGTTTACCCCACGTTATGTTCTGCGACGGGAGATATGTGTTTTGTACATGCTTCTTCTAGGACCACGACTTCAGCTATGTCTTAAAAGAGAGTGCTTATTATACATTGAATGAACATTTTTTTTACAATAGCATAAGTATTATGATAATAAGTATACTTTCAAAGCAATCTTGTGTTCTAGAATCCACTGTAATATAATATTTAAAATGATTGTGAAAAATATATCCTCTTTAAAACTGTTCTTCGTAAATTAGACCTGTGACGACTGTCGGCGTATATTTCACACATTGTCATAAAAGAGTTATGTACATAATCCACCCAACGAAACCTATAAGAGACTGATCTTTTCTTCAATTATTCTGTACCGCTCTGGTCTCTCCGAAATAGGATTTTTTTTACTTCAGACACATATTTAATTTGTCACATAGTCAAGCAAAAAACGCACAAGTTTCATCCATTAACGTGATGGATTGACTTCTTATTTCTCTAAGAGAGATTGTTAGAGTTCAAGAATGAGAAAGTAAGAAGAAAATACCTGCAAATGTAGAAAAAAGGAAATACATGCAAAGAGTATTTTACCATCCTATTGTGGTAGCAAAGATGAGTCACATAAATGACCAGTTTTCACAAAGAGCTTTATATGCAACAGACTAGGGAAAGGCAAATCCTAAATTATTTTGTCTTTATCTTAACAGAATTTACATAATTTTTTTTTTGCATTTATATCGAGGTGTCAAAATGTCTCGAAACTAGTTATTGTACTCAGAAACTCTAGCGAATATCCTTACCCATATATCAGATCGTTCTTGAACCGTAGTTCACACATCATGCAGACTCGATAAGGAGTAATTGAATTGCACGTTAATCAAGAAGTAGATATCCCGACCTGGATTCACTCAAGTAAATGAAGACTTAAACTTACCGATGATTATTAAATGTGTTTTAAATTAATTGAAATGTTCCACAAGGACTTTGACCCCATAACTGTTTTATTTTCCAATATTGTTTTACAAATATAATAATTAAATTTTGGTCTAGATATTTAAAAGTAGATTTTAATCCAATAAAAATGTATTAATACATTTTGGTTAACAAACTACGTGGTCTACTTGTTAAAATCCCTGGCATTCCAGCATTTAAGGTGTGATTTCCAATTGAACCCAAAAATTAAATCAAAAGGAGGGTCCCGGAGGCTCGATCATTGGTGCCGAAAATACTTTTATCTCTTTTCTACGCTAATCAACATGTCGACACTACCAATTCGTAAAATTAAATGGCACCGTACAAATAATTGAATGAAACAAAAACCTATTTATTTAGATAGGATCATCTATGAACAAAACGAAAAAAAATCATTTATTAAATAAAGTTGTTATTTTCAGAAATGAAAATGAGAATTGAAAAACGGCTCCTTGTTGAGCTTTCAAACTCGACTAAGCTTTCAAATATATGTATTACTACAGATACGGTTTGTTATTAAAACAATTTGTTTGTTTTTTTTTTAAATACCCTGAAAGTATTGTTTTCGTAAGTATCCATAAAGGCAGATGTTATTTTCTCCATTTCTTATTGTTGTTGAGACACTTAGAATTTGTTCTAGAATTTTCTAAGTCTAGACTGCAATATAATATGTATTTCTATTTTCTGGATGTATGTTGAGAATACAAACATTAATTGTATCTTACAGATGTTGGCTTGAATTTTATATAAGCTAGGTGGGCATTTGTTTAATTTCGGTCAAAGGCTTTTTTTTATCTTAGGATCAATGTGCCTTTTATTTAAAATAATATTTAAAGAAAACATTCGAAAATAAAATCACAAAGACTTTGAGCTTTTCTAATTTATAAGGCTGTTAGGTTTGATAATAACGTAAAATGTTGTAAGATTGATTTAATTTTTTAGTAATTCTATTTTTTTTAATAATTACTCGAACTTCTGTGTCTGCAGCCACCTGTGTTTTAATTTCTACTGATGGATTCATATCAGATTCTATACTCTCTCCAAAAAACACGTATTCAAAAAACATTTGAACTTACTATTCTTAAACATACCCCCATGGAACTTTCATTTCTACGCTGTTGTATTGTATTATTTTATAATATTATATTTCCCTTTTGATCTACACAGTACAACTTGACGGATAATTTGCCAAGTGACAATCTCTTCCAAGTAACCAGAATTTGTTGAAGATGTCTTGAGTAAATAGGAGACCGTAACCTACTGACCGGAAAATGGGCATCTTATCAACTATGCCACGGAGGTCATGTATGATAAATTAAAATCAACAAAATATAACTAAACAAATATCCAAGATTAGTATAAATTTTAAAAGAAAATCTAATGCCATTCCATTTACTGAACTTTTAGCACAATTATTATAAAAATAGCAAACTTGAATAACGAATTGAATTCAAGAGTAATTCAATTATCGTTTTAAGTTTACTCAAACGTGTAAAGGGAATCAGAAATCTAATTTTAATATTTTATTGAAAAATAAATTAATTAATTTTTCTTGATCGATTCTTCGTGACTGAGGGTCGTAATCACTACGGCTGAGTCCATCTATTCAACTCGTCTCACGATTATTATACATTTCTCATACCTTTGGGGTGGACCTCTCGGAGTGCTGCCGTCACAGAGGACCCTCTTGTGTTCCTGACTTGGTCAGTTCATCGGATCTGGGTCCAACTCTGCCTCATCGTCCCTCCAAATTGCCCATAATCATAGGTCTTTTCAGATTATCCTCTCATCTCCATGCTATATGGCCAAAGAATTGAAGAAACTCGTCACAGACAAATCGTAGTTAACCTGTCCTAAATCCCAATTTGTTGGATGATGGATGCATTTGTATCCTCACCATGCGTCTCCAGTATCATATCTCGACTGCATCCACCTTTTTTCTCATTTTTGCCCTCAGTGCTCAGGTATCTGCTTCATATACTGCTCCACTACCTGTCCAGTATCCCATAGCGGAACTATTCAGGGAGATTTGGGTACTTTACATTACCAACTTACAGTTTAAATCCTGTATCTGGTACTATCGTTAAGAAATATCAAATTCAACAAAGACACATGATTAGCAAGATTACTGACATAATGCTTACCATCACTACAGTAAAAACATATTTTAACAATATGCCTTTTTGGCACACAATCAGATACTAAATTCAATATAGGCAAAAATATTCAAAAGTTTAGGCAGTGGTTCAGAGCGTCGTTATTATCACGACAGCGTGCAGGAGGAGTAAATATTTGTGTAAACTCTACCACGTAATTTGTTTTTTGACAAGTGTATGGAGAATATTGTGAGATGAGCTATTAATTTCTTCGACATGATGAAGTACGCCAAGGGTCGTCGACTCATATACATACTCGTATTTGTAATTACGTCTCATAGCTCTTGAATTTGTTAAATCGAATGCAGTGGGTGCTGATGGTATTCCGATAAAATTGATACGACTCTGTTTACCATTTATTAAGGACATACTTGCGGGAATTTTTAATACATCTCTTCAGGAGAAAATATTTCCGTGTGTTTGAAAGTTTGCTCTAGTCGTCCCAATTCCAAAGAAACAAAACGTCGTTGAATTTAAGGATCTACGCCCAATAAGTATTCTCCCAGTCATATCAAAGATTTTGGAGAGATTGGTGTTCCTTCAGATATCAAATTATCTTCTATCCAATGACCTATTCCCCAAGTATTAATCTGGCTTCAGGCCTAAATATAGCACAACGAAGGCACTAAGCTGTGTGGTGGATGACATATTACGGGAATCAGATAAGGGAAGGGTTACTGCTCGGCTTCTGCTGGATTATTCAAGAGATTTTGATACTATCAATACAGATCTCCTGGTCTCTAAACTATCGTTTTTGGGGTTCTCAGAGAGTGCATGCCAGTGGCTAAAAAGTTTCCTAACTGGTAGGAGTCAACAAGTTACTACTAGAAACTAGGCTGGCCGGGTGTTCGCCCTCCCCCCTCGACGAGCCTTAAAAATGGATGCCCCCAAGGGTCAATACTGAGTCCCCTACTCTTTAGCCTATATACATCCGATCTTCCAGATGTGATAAGGAACTGTAGCTACCACAAGTATGCGGACGATACTCAACTTTATTATTCATTTGGAAGTAATGAGGTTCAGTCTGCCACTCAACACATAAATGATGATCTCGAGCGGCTGATGATATGGTCTAAAAAGCATGCGCTTTTCTTGAACCCTTTGAAATCGGTTATGATTGTTATGGTTACAAGACAACAAGTCGAAAAGTTGAACGAGCCTTTCGAAATAAAGATTGGTAACGCGACTGTGCCTACAGAGAGCGTGGTGCGCAATTTAGGTGTGTATATGGAATATAACTTAAAATTCGTTAAAACTAAATTACAATGGGCTTTTTCGCGGCTTAAAAATATTTATCGCATCCGTCAAAACCTGTCAATTGAGGCTAGACGTAGAATAATCGACGCGCTCATTATCCCAATAGTCGAGTATGGTGATTGCATCTATGGACCGTGCCTTTTAAAGAAAACCGAAAAAAAGTTGCAAAGATTACAAAATGCTTGCTGTATAGTAGGTATTGTTTCAACGTTCCCCCCAGAGGACACATCACCCCTTTTTTGAGAGCTTTTAAAATTATTGACATTAAACAAAGACGGTTTCTTCACTTAAGCGTACTCATGCATACAATTACCAGTACAAAAATGCCACTTTATCTCTTCGAAAAACTGAATTGGGCTAGAAACTTTCACGGCTACGAAACTAGAAGAAGAGAGATTCTTTTACTTATCCCAAACCGTAATCTAACACTATTCAAAGGATCCTTCTCATACTCAGCCAGCAAATAAATGCTGGAATGAGTTGCCCCAGGCCTTGAAGGAGTGGGTGAATAGTTGTACCTTCAGAGATGCTAAAGTGTTATCTTCTGGGTGGTTAATGGGTTTCTCAGTGGTTAAAAGGTCTCTTATTTGCTTTTTCTTTTCTTTATTTTCTCTCTTTTCACTGGTGGTGAATCGGGGATTGTACGTACGTGTTTGTGCGTTATCTCTCATTCATTCTTTCAAAACTGCTGAACTATTTCAATGTATTACTGCCTAACTATTTCAATGTTGTTTCAACTATTTCATTTCCCATTTGTCATTTTGTAAAATTTGGACTCCTTTGAGGCTTTTCTTTTTTTCGTTCTTGCTGACAGTTAACCTGAGGTGGTACATGTGGGTTTACTTTTTATTTTGTTTTCTGCCATACGTTTTTGTTTTTTATTTATACTTTAATCTAGATATGCGGGGGTGTGGGATGGAAGCCCCCCGATGCCCTTGCGGGTGGGCTCGCCCTACATTGGTAAGGTGTATCTCGGCTGGGGGAATGTTTGTGGGATGAGCCCGGACCTTTTAATGTCTTCTCTCTTGAATGTATTTTTTTTGTCATCTATTTATTTTCTGTGTTTTTTTTTATCTTCTTGTTCTACGTGTTCAAGGGTGTGGGCTAAAAAACATCTGGTGTCCCCGTGGCTGGGCTCGCCCTATATTGGTGGGGTGTATTTTGGCCGGGGAGATGTTATTTGATGAGCCCAGACCTTTTGATAGCTTCTGTTTTCCAAGTATTCCAAGTTTTCCAAGTCATTCTCTTTTTTTGTATTATCGTCCACAGATTTAAGGTTTTTTTGCAATTTAAAAAAATGGTCTCGTGACATAATTATCACCCACAAGAGCTATCCTTGTTTCTCGTGACCAGTATTGACGAATTTGGGGAAAATTTAATAAGTTGATCCCAAAACAAGTTTTAATTTCTTCTACTGAAGTAACATATCTATTGATCTTGCCATTCGCGCCAAATACACTAATTTGTGCACATTGAGATATTTTGGAAAAATGAGTCCTGAATGTATTGATGGAAATAATCTATGGTGTTTCTTGTGTCAGAATCTTCAACATCTTGGAATGCCATCCTTTCTTGTGACAACTCTGCTGGATGAAAATGGCTTACATGTTTCCAACGAGCTCTTGGATCATGATGTTATTGAGCCAAAGGAAAATGGTCATCGTCGGATGATGTAATTTGAATGTCTTGGTAATAGTTTTCTTCAAATTCAGGCTCCAAGGGTAGTCGAACTTCAAGATCGCAATCTTCTGTGTCGAATGCATCCGAGTTGCACTCCATATCAGAGTCATTGGGATCCATCGGAATAAGTAACTCTTCCAATATTTCGAGTACATCAAGTCCTCTGACAACAAAAATGTACGTGTTAAGACCCGGAGTATCTTATGTGATACAATGCAAAAGATCGTGAAGTTGTTTTTAATATATAAATAAACACTTAGAAATTTGAGGTAGGGACATTTTTTCAGATGATAATTGGCAATTTCACTCCTTTGATGTCACGTGTTTACTGACGCAACCGGCGAAATTTTGAACGGGCCAACCAGAACGGGAACAGTTAACTGCTGTGCGTGAGAAATCGGTCTCGATGAGTAAACTTAAATAGGATAGTGTAAATCATCTAAAAACTCGATGTATCAAATAAGGTACACGGGGCCCGAAGAGGATAATCAATCAACAATCAATAAAAAACATCGACTTAATTGTTCATGTTTATATGTCATCAGTAAGATACAAGCAAAAGCTTAGTTTATTGGGATAATCAGATTCATATATTGTAATTTGAGTGTCCACTTGAAATTATTTACTGTGTTTTTTATACAGTATGTTAACATATATTTACTTGTCATGGAAATAAATAAATATAAGAAAATTAAGATCAGAGAATACATTAGTCTATTTTGGTTGATGTTGAAATGTTTCCATCCTTATAAAAAAAAATCCGTAGATTAATTCAAAATGCATTTTTAAAATCTGTCTGAAGCGTTAAGTCTATAAAATAATTAATTTGCGATATTACGAGTACGCATCAATTTTAGTGAGAGAATATTAATGTTTCGTATATGCCTTATTTCACTTTTTAAAGCTATCGTATAAACATATATTACAACGTTGATAAATAAAAAGCAACATAAAACCCCAGTTTACACCACGAAGGACAAAGTTTGCGTTGATCGCACCCTCTTTGTGTTTTAATGACTAAGGCTTGGCTATGACTCGAGCGAGTGAGTCAAAAATATTTATTCATAATTTTCCCCAAATATACATTTTTGTCAAAGCACGCGATAAAATTACATTGAAAATGTCCAATTTATACTTAACACTTAATTTTCACAACTAGGGCGAAACAATTGAAACAGAAAACATTGAAATAATCAATGTTGTATTGTGTTCGATTTCTTCTCAGAAATAGCAAAACTTCTGAACTGGTTTGCTCTTAGACCGTTTTACATCAGAATTTATATTTTGCTGCAGATTTTATGCTGCTTATCATAAATCTTTATAGCGCTTTTAAGCAACATGAAAATGACTAACCAACGTTAGTCAGGTGCGGATTCAATCGGCCGATTGTCTAGGAACTTGGATCTCCTTATCATCGTAACTTTAAATTTGATATGTAGACTCAGATTGCACCATATAAATCAACACAAACATAGTTTTTTTACTTTCACTAGATGACTGACAATCATGGTAGATAACGAGAAGTAGCCTATCGAGCGAATCAAGAATAGTAACAATAAAAACATGAGTTACCTTGACATCTTCGAAGGAAAGAAGTTAAGAATCTTGTTTGAAACTGTGCAACATAGCAAAAATACTACTACTATAAAATGTATGAGCTTTTCAAAGAACTACGTGTCCGATCCAATTTGAGAGCAAGTTCATAGAATAGAAGATTCTCACCCAAAACACTTCTTGGCCAACAAGCCTAAAATAATCGACTTGCTGTAAGCCAAAACATGGCACTGGCGACGAACTATCTAGTACTATACATGAATAATTCTAGAGAAAGCCAATATCCAGACTGGGTTATAGTGCTAAATATGATGATTACCTCCGGGGGGCTGGTTGGTAAGTTGCCTATTTTAAAAAGGGGCATCATTCTGGTTAAAACTTCAAGACTTTAACAATTCTCTCGTTGGTTGTAAGAATTTACCAGGTTACATTATATAAAATTCGCCAGGTTGCATTATATAACGAAAGCATAATGCAATAAAACAATGATGGAACCTGAATGTGAAGGGTTAATATTTGTGAAGGGCTAACATTTAGTTTCGTTGATTGTTAAGGCATTACATCCTTAACTTCTAATCTCGTAGCTCTTATTTTTATTTTTTTATCACCCTATACAATCCATCAGGAACACAGGGATGTCGCAAAATGCTTCCATCCAGGTCACCTGGCACTTCGAATTATTCTAAGCCGCGGTCGAAGCAACTCCTAAACGATCTATGCTGTTTTGTCATTTATTCAAATACCGTTGGGAACTAACCCGACGGATTCGAGGCCTGAGGGATACCTTAAAGATGACTCATCTTGGAGTCCTATTTTAAAATTTTAGAGATTAGGTTAGACTCAGAGATTACCAAAAAAGAACATCTGATTTTTTTAAGGTCGTTTTACCATTGCCTCGCGGGTTCAAATATTTATGACATAAAACATTTTTATGTAAATATCATTTTAAAATTAATATGTTTATATTTTTTATATATAGGTACATATTGAAACCCAGGAAGCCTAATTGCTAAACGATTATATGAATTGTGTGATCACAGTGAGTCATATACATATTATGCATACTGATATATTCTAAATAACCTTAAATTTAAACCACTTTCATTTTTAATAAAATAAAAAAAAACATATTTTTGTTAATTAACGTGACACCACAAAGTGAAACAAACACATTTTGTATGATGCAAGATATAAATGACTTTATTTATTTCAATTCTATTAGTAACTATAATTACAATTAACATTCCTATTCGATCTATATATGCATATATCATATTTTATGCTTAGCGAAACCAAAAAAAATATTTTCGTTATTCTAACCGACCAATCAGAACTCGGAAACTTTGGTGAATCTTATTAATATTATTATTAGACCACATAGTAAATTCTTTCTTAAGTATTTTTGCCTTTTGTTTTTTTAATCTGACTAAAATAGAGATACAAAATTACAAGAGGTACAAAATTCAAAGAAATAAATGTTATTCATTTTTTTCACAAAAGCAAAATAGAGGAAGATATCAAATGTTACAAGTGTTTCATTTTACCTTAATAATGTGGAATGTGATTAATTTTTTAGGAAGCCTTGTGTATTGAAAGGGAAGAAACCGCAATAACTGGAGTCTATTATGTTTAATGGATAAACATTATTCAGCGGAATGCCTGAGTTAACAAAAAGATAATCTCGTTTTAACCCTCTAACTACAGAATTATTTTTTATTTAGTTTATTTTAAAATATATTGAAATCCTTTTTAATAATATTCAATAAACACTAGAATCAGAAACCCAGTACGAGATTATTTTCACCTATTTTATAATCTAATATCATATCGTGTGTCTCGTTTACTAAATTTATTCTAATATTCAATGTTGGGAAATATTAAGAATGGAGTTGACAAAAAAATCGATTCATGATAAGAATGTAAGAACCAATGAGGACATAAAGTGAATCTATATAGACAGTGGGTGCACGATAATCATAAACTAGCTGAAAGGTGGCGAGGAGTTGTTTTTTAATTATTACATTTTCATTGTACGAGTACATGCATACAGTACAACCTACCGGATTTATTGACATGTGTCAATCTTCGAGTAGAAATATGTTAAAGGTGTCTTAACCCTTCAAGTGAAGGGTTAAGACATGGTAAGGTATTAATTAGTATGACTGATCCCGGAGGGCCGTGAATTTTTTAACAAAAACAAAATCTAACAGATTTTTTTTTGTATAGACCATACATTCAAAGGTTATTATGAAGATTTACCAAATATGTACAATATGTGTCGTTTGTGCCGCCGTTCACTTAGAAAAACACAACTAAAACTTTAACAAAATGTCAGGGTTGTCACATCTTATTACAGAAAATACGGAAACATGCATTAATAAAATATTTGATAGAATTAAAAGTACTAGGTTAGTCAAAAAGTTTTGAAAGCGGAAATGAAAATACATTTTTTTTGGGGGGAAATCACTTTTATTACTCAGTATAGTCTCCCATAAGATCAATACACTTGGTCCAACGATCTTCCAACTTTGTTCTCCCATCACGGAAGTGACTTTTTGGAAGGCCTGCAAAATACTCCTCTACGACGGCTATAACCTCTTCGTTTGATGAAAAATGCTTTCCACGAAGGAATTTTTTGAGGTGTGAGAACGGCCAGAAGTCAGAGGGAGCTAAATCTGGCGAATAGGGTGGATGCTGCAACAATTCGTACCCCAATTCACTGATTTTCGCGATGGTTTTTTGAGCTGTGTGAGCAGGTGCATTGTCTTGATGAAAAATGAGTTTTTTCTTCTGCAAACCGGGTCTTTTTTCACAAATTTTTTCATCGAACTGGTCCAAAAGGTCACAATAATAATCAGAGTTGATTGTCTTACCAGTTTGGAGATAACCTATCAATAAAATTCCTTTTGCATCCCAAAAAACTGACGCGAACACCTTCTTGGCCGATTTCTGGACACGAACTCGCTTCGGAGCCAAAGTGCCTGGTTCACACCATTCCTTAGCCTCTTGTTTTGATTCAGGATCATGGTGGTAGACCCAAGTCTCATCCATAGTGATGAATCGACGCAGAAAATCCTTTTTATCCTTTCGAAATTGCTCCAAATGTTGCTCAGAAAGTCGCATTCGAACGTGTTTTTGTTGCATTGTTAGCAAATGCGGCACCCATTGTGCACACAGTTTTTTGAAACCCAAAACTTCAGCCAAAATATGCCCTATGGTGTCAGCTATCACATCCACAGTCGATCGATGATCTTCCAAAACCATATCCTGTATTTTCGCTATGATTTCTGGTGTTGATTCACTTTTTGGACGTCCTGAGCGTGGATCGTCTTCAACGCTTGTACGGCCACGCTTAAACTCCAAAACCCATCGATGAACGGTTGGAAATGAAGGAGAAGACTCCTTTAATACTTTCACCATCTTTGCATGGATCTCAGTAGCCGATAAACCTTCCAAAACAAAGAATTTAATCACTGCACGATATTCGGATTTTTCCATTGTTAAAAAATACACTGACACGTCAACTTCAAATGGCTTGTAAACAAAGAATGAATTGACAGATCGAAATGAAATTTTGAGTACGTTCTTATGAAAGATGAAATATTAAAATGGCGTAGAAATTTTGGTTTTTCTACTGCTCCATAGATGTCGCTTTCAAAACTTATTGACTAACCTATTATATGTAACACGAAACTATAAATTATAATAATAACTCACGGAAAGTAAATAATGTAACTATAAAATCATTTCAAATTTCAACGGTTAAATAAATAAAACGCAAAACTGACAACCCTGTATTAGAGATACATTTCGACTGTCATTCGAAGTTTTTAGGTAAATCTGTAAATTCGATGATATCTGTAAACTGTTATATTAAAGTATTTATTCATCATCTCAATATATGTCTCTACATGTTCCATATTTTAGATTATTCGAATTAGTACTAAGCATTGGCTAGAAACAGGCATAAAGTTGATCGATTTCACTCGCAATTTTTGTATGGCCGGCCCCACGGGTACAGCAACAGAGAGCGAGTAAACTCGCTTAAGGGACCTAACCGGTGAAATGAAAAGCCGATTAGAATTATTTAATAAAATTAGGTATCAATGGGAATCGAACCCGTGCTCCCAGCTCGGAAGACAGGCGTGTTACTAACTAGGCTACGGAGGTTGAAATTTATAATAGTCTAAATTCGATCGGGTACCGTATCAGATGTACCTGACCCGCAGTAATTGAGTATCTGAATTTGTTTTTATTCATTTTATAAGTTATGGTGTATGTTATATTTAAAGCATTATTTAAAATCTGTCTTCTAAAATTTGTAGCAGATAGAACTTTTTGCATCGTCATAAATCACTGTATATTTATTATACCTTTTTGAAGTGCGCCAATATATACAAAATACATCAATACACGCATACGTGTCATTCATCTAAATTATTGACTAAAAATCCAATTTATTCACGAATTATTTATTGCATTTTAATGAAAACTTAAATGTATTACCAATGCATTAGATAGTAATATTTATTTTTCACAGAAAACTGACATCTTAAGATCTGTAATGGAATCTATAGTACTTAAAAATTATCATAAATATATGCTACATCATAGTGTTTTTTAAACCACCTATGGTTTTTAGAGGGTTAGCCAAATCAAGTTTAAAAAACACACAGTACCTTTTCGTTCAAAAAAAGAAAAAAGTTTTTCCCACGTGCAAATTTTGGAGAAGGCTCTTGATTTAAAAAGCTTACATTAGTTTTTTGCGAAAATTCTTTCAGTGTTAGAAATTAATTTTAACAACGTTTTAATTTTTTTATTTCTTATCTTTATTTTGTTTCCTTTGTTGTTCAAGTATAATTTTACCTTGCTTGATTTAATTATAAACATCAATGCCAATTATATTTAAAAAAAGTCACAATTCATAAATACGGATATCAGCAGTCAATTTCCAAGAAAAACTGCCATTAATTTTCTCGTTAAAAAGCGAGTTGGTACTTCTTTTTTTAAAAGAAATAATGCGATGTTACATGAAATATTAATTATACCCATTAACACTAATTAGGAAATTATTATTTTCTAATCATCGTCGTCATTGCTGAGCCTCGTAGTTGAAGACCTCCTCGTCACTCCAACGTCAATCTTGAGCTGCTCCTCCAAGTCAATCATGTGATCTTCCATGGGGGAATTGTCTGATCCTAGACGCGTAATCCCTACTACAGACGTTAAAGACATGTAGACCCTGTTGAGCTGACTTGTCACACTAACACATGATCATAGTACGCTGATTGTTTCTCATACGCCAAGCTGTTGAGAACATATACGAGTAGCTCTCCGGTCTTGAGTCTGTTCTCACCTGTTCCTATTCTTCAGGCACCTCGTACAAATACATCGACTCCAGTAGACTGTTCTAACAGGATTATTTTTTAAATCGGAAGTTGATTGCCTATCTAAGTTCTGAACGAAGCAATGTAGAAAGCTAGCGAACAAATTAAAGGTTCGTTAGGGAATTCGAATAGGGCACCCAAAAAAGCTAATAAATACACCTTTTGTTTTTGTAAGAGCGTAATTAATCGTCATTATTAGTTGACCGATCTTAGAAATAAATATCTTGAAGATAAAAGTCTAGATAAACAGGAAAGTCGTATTGATTAAGTTCTTCGATTATTAGATCTAACTATTTGCGGTTTTATTTTAACGCGGCTTATTTTTTTTATCTATGGACCATAATTAAACAAGTTTAATTTAATATTTTTATTTACTCTCAATAGTTAAGTTATCAGTTGTTAAGTTGATCACGGTTATTCGTTTGAGTGACTACATTCACTTGGACGCTTGATGGATGATAATAATATAATCTTCGTATCTAACCATCAGGGAACTTTGATGCTTTCTAAGTGAGATTTTGATTTATAATCTTTTACTCTGTAGAAAGTAAACGATTAAATATTAATTAAATATTTTTATTGATTGTGAAAAAAAAAAGATTTGCTTTTTTCTGCGTATTAATTAAATACATAGTAGTTTTTCTTTTTCTGGCAACTTGATATATACCATAGTACTTTTGAGATATGAAGTAAGGATAATAGTGATCTGTATTGTTCTGAATAAAAAATAATGATAAACCTTGGGTGGTCTGAATTGTACATTAACTTTGACAATAAAAATCATTGCAGTACATATATGTTCAAAAAATTATTTAATAAACAATCATTAGTTTTGCCAAGATAAGTCAGCCATTTTATACTTTATACATCTGGATAATATATTACATTTAGATTTTTTACATGGATAATATATTATATTTAGATTTTTTACATTAAACACAAGACTCATGGACTCAAAATGCATTAATTACGAGACATTTTTAATCCGTTTATTAATTACACTTAACCATACCATCTATTACAGTACGTAGTTAAGAATAAGAAAAGTAAAATCGTATATAATAAAAACGTGTTTATTTCGAAACATATATACCTATATGAGTAAAGCGAAAACAGTAAATTATCTTTGTGTGTTTTCGAAGTTTGCTAGACCGAGTGATGGTGGTTTGGGATGTTTTCATTACACTCTGCACGCCGAAAGGATCAAAAGGGAGGAAACTGTTTACGTACTTTTCTGCTTGTTATTGGAATTATGGTTATTTCACACGAGATTTAGTTTTCACTTTTGATCATCTCATACAATGTCCTGGTTGTTAAGTATACTGTGAAGTGAGATTTTCGTGAATGGAAAACATGTTTTAGCTATACATGATTTTATGCTCGTAGTTGTAAGCTTTTTAGAGTTTAAGTATGTAGTTCTAACAAATTTTGACACAATAAACTACATTTGTTTTTTTTTTTTCAAAAGCAAAATTTCCTTATATAAAACGTTAAATTGTGTATCATATGTTGCAATGAAACGGCACATAACTGATATTTCTGACAAAAGTACGATTTTTAAACAAACTTAAGGGAGTTAAATGTATCTCTTACTTTTATTTTCACCTTGATTGTCGAGTCGCGCATACTATAGTATTTTAAGATGCTTTTGGTGATTTTTTTCTCTGCAAAAATCAATGCCTACTCGTAGTTTTTCCAAGTCACATAAGAAGCCACTTTATTTTATCAATCCATCATCTCATCTTGCCCGTATTCTTGGTCTAACCCCAGTAAAATTATCTTGAGTAAATTTGCTATATAATCATTTACTATTCAACACAAATAGCCAAATCACTTCAACCGCCCTCATTAGTGAGTATTTTTTGAGCTTTTTATTCAATCTCTCATTATTACATCCACTACCTCCTAAAGAAGAGTTTTTGGGACTTAAATCCTCGACCTTTCACTCTTCATTTCTTAGGCTTGGGTAATAAATTAATTAGCAGACCAACAGCTTTATGTTGATGCTCAACTTATCCTTGGTCTAATCTGTCCTGTAAAAGGAACTTCTCATTGTAGCAGCTGTCACTATTCTATTTAATAAGCTTTCCTGTTACCCATCTGCTGTGAACTCGACGCTATGTACATGAACTTTTCCGTTTACTTGAAGCATACACACTACCTTTATGGATACATTATCATTATTAAACGTATTATATCATAAATATTTTTATTAAATATGTATAATAAAATATACATTTTGGCCTAATTTACAAAATCTTACTTTAATTTTGTGATTTTTAGTTAGTAAAAATTAAATCAATATGTGTTATCTAAAAATATTAAGATCAAAAGTAACTTTTGTATTTAATTTGAAATCCACAATGAATAAATGTTAAAAAATCTGACAAAGTTTTCATTGTGAAGTTGAAAGTGTTGTTTAGGCTTGTAATGTTTTTATATAAAAAAATCCTGTTTTGAAAGACTTTTAATCTTTATTTGTATAACAACATACATTTTAAGAGTTTAAGTAAAAATAATTAAATATTATAACAAAAAATAAAGCACATATCTTAAGAAATCTTATATTTAAAATAAATAATAAAAAGGTTGTTGTATAAGTTTTTTAAATTTATTTTATAAGTATTTTAAATTAAAGTTTCTTAGAATATGCGATAAATATTATTATCCTTCTTCTTAAGGAGTAATTTCTTATCAAGTCATGGCCACCATTGTAGTTATCTTTATTTTCTTAAACACAGCCCGAAACAATTCAGTTAATCTGCTTCAAATCCATTCATGTGGGTAATTAAGCCAAGAGATGTGAGGTCTTCCTCTTTTAAAAATAAAATCAATCAATTTTAGAGATCAGAAATTCAAAAAAATCTCAAAATGCAAGAGGGAATACAAAATTCCTTCGCTGGATTACATAGATTCTTTTCTCTACCCCGTTTTCTATAATAAAAACGTCAGTCTCTAAAAGAGAAATTTACAACGAATAATAAAAAAAAAGAGATTTTCAACTAGCCGTATCAGGACTAACAAAAAGCAAAGTTCGGTCTCAAAAATAGGATGAAAGGGATTAAGTGGACAAAAAACTTAAAGCAAAGGATCTAGATTTATGTAAAAGAAAAACTATGTTAAGGTAGACTGAATCTGATTTAAGAGAAATCAGATTACTAAAGGCTGAAAAAGTTATGGATTAATTGAAGTTTTGGAGTGTAGAAAACTTAATGGACATTTTGGTGTCTCGAAATTATTCGAACTTTATAATTTTATTCTGATTTTGTATTTTACATGTTTTTAAAAAAGGTTAAATATCAGGTAACAAATAGAAGCTTTAAATATGTACGATGATCTCTGTGACCGTGTGGTAAAATGATTGTCTTCCACTCTGGCGTTTTGAGTTTTATTCTCAAAGGTGATTAAACAGTTAACCTATGGCACAGTCTTGCTTTCCATATAAAAAAATGTAACAAAATTGAGATAGGTTTAAAAAAAATAACAAATGGCTTCATATTACGCCGGATTAAACTGTATAACATAACATATAATTAATGCATTCTATCATAAAGGTTTTTTTAACTAGAAAATAATTTTTATTTTGAATAGTCATGAATTGTAAATATATATATCGCGATTTGTGAACTTAATAGCACAGCAAAACCACTTTGTATTTTGATTGATTGAATATTGCTAATGAGAATTTCGAAATTGGTTCAGCAATGATTTATTTCTTTTAATTAAATATATTAAATGTACTGTATATAATATATCGATATTACTTTTATAACGTAATAATCTTAAAACATACATACCATCACACCATGCCCATTTTGGAGTAGACAGAGATAACAGTTCTTCACCCCTTTATTTTCATACAGTTATTGACTCATCCATATGCATACATATCGTTACACATGCTCATTGTTTCTCATATTTCTTACAGAAAGGTGCTCAAACTATCGTCTTCTACTCTTTTCTCGGTCAGCCTCTTCCTTACTTTACATTAATTTCAGACATACATATGTGTGTATATATATATATATATGTTTATTTTAGATTTTCAGTTACTTCGCGAACTGTAAATATTGGATTCTGACATCAGATCTACCTGGAGATCCCTCAGCAGCTTCCTTACAGCATTTTTTATTTTTTGGCCTGGATGACTCTTTAGTAACATAGTTCTCTGCTTTGGATGTACAGGAGACGGTATCTATTTTAATTGGTATTTTGTGTGCTTATGACCACCTTTGAAGGCTGAGTTAAGTCCTCACTTTATGCCTAGGCAACATTCCTCATTATACCATAGATTCATCTCTATAAATCATTTAAATGTTTTTATTCTTAGTGCAGACAAGATGGTTTTTAGTCTTTATGCCATTTGTTGACGAACAATGGTAAGATTTTTTATTAACAGATGTTGAGGAAACCTCTTTATTCTGTCAATACCTCATCATTGTTTGCTATACAAGCCGGATATTTTTTGGCTTTTGACAAAGCCCATTACTCTTCTGTAGAGGTTAATATGTGATTTTTTGTTTGGTTTTAGCGAAGGGTTATATATGTTTATTTTAGGTTTTCAGTTACTTCGCGAACTGTAAATATTGGATTCTGACATCAGATCTACCTGGAGATCCCTCAGCAGCTTCCTTTCAGCATTTTTTATTTTTTGGCCTGGATGACTCTTTAGTAACATAGTTCTCTGCTTTGGATGTACAGGAGACGGTATCTATTTTAATTGGTATTTTGTGGGCTTATGACCACCTTTGAAGGCTGAGTTAAGTGCTCACTTTATGCCTAGGCAACATTCCTCATTATACCATAGATTCATCTCTATAAATCATTTAAATGTTTTTATTCTTAGTGCAGACAAGATGGTTTTTAGTCTTTATGCCATTTGTTGACGAAAAGATGGTAAGATTTTTATTAACAGATGTTGAGGAAACCTCTTTATTCTGTCAATACCTCATCATTGTTTGCTATACAAGCCGGATATTTTTTTATTTTTTTTTTGGATTAAAAAATTCTGATGTCAGAATCCAATATTTACAGTTCGCGAAGTAACTGAAAAACCTAAAATAAACATATATAACCCTTCGCTAAAACCAAACAAAAAATCACATATTAACCTCTACAGAAGAGTAATGGGCTTTGTCAAAAGCCAAAAAATATCCGGCTTGTATAGCAAACAATGATGAGGTATTGACAGAATAAAGAGGTTTCCTCAACATCTGTTAATAAAAAATCTTACCATTGTTCGTCAACAAATGGCATAAAGACTAAAAACCATCTTGTCTGCACTAAGAATAAAAACATTTAAATGATTTATAGAGATGAATCTATGGTATAATGAGGAATGTTGCCTAGGCATAAAGTGAGCACTTAACTCAGCCTTCAAAGGTGGTCATAAGCCCACAAAATACCAATTAAAATAGATACCGTCTCCTGTACATCCAAAGCAGAGAACTATGTTACTAAAGAGTCATCCAGCCAAAAAATAAAAAATGCTGTAAGGAAGCTGCTGAGGGATCTCAGGTAGATCTGATGTCAGAATCCAATATTTACAGTTCGCGAAGTAACTGAAAACCTAAAATAAACATATATAACCTTCGCTAAAACCAAACAAAAAATCATATATATATATATATATATATATATATTATATATATATATATAATATATATATATATATATATATATTATATATATAATATATATATATATATATATATTATATATATATATATATATATATATATATAATATATATATAATTAGGTCCTTACATATGAAATTGGCGTTTGCCGTACTGGCAACTTTGATCTCAAATATCTTCTCTTGGTTAGGAATTCCAAATTAAAATTTATACAGCTATTTACTCAAGTATTTGTATTTCGAAAATTATAATTCATTTGTTTTTTCCTCAATTGTTTTTTTTCTTTGCGTCACTCAGTTTACAAAATGGAAAACTTGAAATATCGCGTTATTTACGAGTACGAGTTCCACCGTGGCACCAGTGCTGCAGAAACGGCTCGAAAGATTAATGATGTGTATGGCGACGGTGCCGCAAAAGAAAACACAGTGCGTTTTTGGTTCCAACGTTTTCGTTCTGGAAATTTCGACCTGCAAAACAAGCCCCGTGGACGGCCGGAGACCAAAGTTGATAATGAAGAATTGAAGGCTATTGTGAAGCGGATCCATCGCAAACCACGTCCGAGTTAGGCTGCAGGCTGCGGTGTAAGTGATAAAACTGTTTTAATCCACTTGAAGCAAATTGGGAAGGTGAAAAAGCTTGAAAGGTGGGTACCTCACGAATTGAGTGAAGCAAATCAACAAACGCGCGTTGACTGCTGCGTTGCATTACTCAACCGGCACAATAATGAAGGGATTTTGAATCGAATCATAACCTGTGATGAAAAGTGGATCCTGTATGATAATCGGAAGCGCTCATCGCAATGGCTGAACCCTGCCGAACCAGCCAAACCATGCCCCAAGCGAAAATTGACTCCAAAAAAGTTACTTGTGAGCGTTTGGTGGACTAGTGCTGGTGTCGTTCACTACAGCTTTCTTAAATCTGGCCAGACGATTACGGCAGATGTCTATTGTCAGCAACTGCAAACCATGATGGAAAAGCTAGCTGCTAAACAACCGAGGCTGGTTAATCGCTCTAGGCCACTGCTGCTTCATGATAACGCTAGACCACACACTGCACAACAGACGGCTACCAAATTAGAAGAGCTTCAATTGGAATGTCTAAGACATCCACCGTACTCTCCGGACCTTGCCCCAACAGATTACTATTTTTTTCGAAATTTGGATAACTTCTTGCAAGGGAAAAAATTCAACTCCGATGGGGCAGTCCAAACCGACTTCAAAGATTTTATTGATTCCCGTCCGAATGGTTTTTTTAGTAAAGGGATCGATGAACTACCTATGAGATGGCAAAAGTGCATAGATAGCAATGGTACATACTTTGATTAAATAAATATATTATATTAAAAAAAAATCA
>CATKWJ010001169.1:0-26281 GCA_949825065.1 Odontocerum albicorne
AAATCTTCCTTCTTAATGCTCTGTAGGTATAATGCATGTTTCCAAACCTGGAGTTTTGAGTTCGATTTTCGATGGTATTCAAAAAAGTTCATATCTGGATTTTCATATACAGGTCTCAATTTTAAAATATTTCTGGTTATTCGTGAGAAATTGTCACATGGAATAAGTTCGCCAAATTCTACTAGATCACTATAAATGAAAAAAATATATAAGATTTTATGTTTTTCAATATATTTTTCTTTCTCATACGATATTTATTAAGTTCCTTCGATCCAAGGATCTTAATTTTTTTTTCTGACTAACTTATACTTTATAGGCGAATATTAAAATATCCTTATAATTACTCTTCAGATGGAATAATGAAGTATTTGAATGTGATTATCGGACGATCTCTTTTACCATACTAGGGCCCTTTTTTCTCGGTCGCCATCGGGAATCATACCCAAAACCCCTGGGCTGAAGTCAAGTATCTTATCATCTAGGCTATGAAAGTAGTCAATATATTTTACAATATTTAAGTGCGATTGTTTAAAGTATTCAAAGGTCAATACCAAGGTTGTTCTTTCAGATATTTCAACTTAATAAAATTGCCTGAAAACAAGAACCGTATACATAATTTTCGATTTTAAATATTCAGAATTGACCTACCGGTGAGCATTTCCCTAGGGGAAGCTGTTTCTTCAGCATACCACATTGCTCGAGGGATGGCAATTCCCTTACTTTGCAAAATCAGGGAAAGGATAAAATTTTCTCTGAATTTCATATAATTCTACTGCCCATAAAAAAAATCGAGTATTTCCCTTATAAATTTATTAACTTGGTTGAATTTTATTGTCTGCAAACGATCGTATTTAACAAACTGATATTTGAGATGAAAGAACATTGAACACTAAAAAAAAAGATCGATATCATAATATTAGGGAAAAAATACATGATAAGAAAAATAAAAATATTTTGATGTATCGCAATGATGTAACACCGATTACATCAACTAGTCACGAGACCTAGACCAAAAAATAAAGATAAAAAAGTTATCCAAGTAAAATCAGCCCGAGAACAAAACCCTAATATTTAGTAAGGTACTTTTCAACATATCCGTATTGCTAATTCGGACACAATAAAGTCCGTGTCTGGGAGAAGATATTCTCTTCTACCCCTGTAATCGAGGTAAGAACTTCTAAGAAGGCCCGGAACTCGCGGTTTGTTATTGTACATCATGTCAAGACTACCGTACTTGAAAAATCAAGAACACTCACAAACATACTTGGTGCATACGAGTAATGCTACCAGACTAGGATCTTTTTGTTGTAAGTTATTTTGGGTACAGAGTCTCCTGCTGAAAGTCTAGCGTCTAGCCGACTGAAATCGACAGTAAGATGTTCATGTTATGGCACTAAGATACGTCATCAATCTTTTTTATGATAGAAAAAATACATTTTCAAGAAGAAAATAAAAAAATAATCCAATGTCAAGTGGTCATAAAAAAAGCATCATTGTTAATTTCGAATTATTTCTTATGTCCTCAATCTTTTTTCTTTCATAACATTTTTCATCGCATATTCTTGTCAATGCTCTTATTATTCTTGCATTTATTTTGCTTTTTTCGTTCATTCACTACATTCAAGTTTCGTTTGTATGCCGATATGTTAGGACCATAATTCCATTTAAATATCCAGTTTTGCTTCTCTGAAATACTTTGGTCAGTAAACACAATATAAAACTAATCATTTACTCTATTGCTTAATTCTTCTCATCCTTTTTAATGTCGTACTCGCATATACGAGTATACCAAGATATAAAAATTCTCACAGAAATTGAAAAAAATAAATAAAAGTATAAATTTATATGTTAATATAGGAAGCAGTACATTTTATAAGTTATGGAAAAAAATGTGCGAAGGTACATACTATATTACCATTTTTTTTCTAAAATTCTCAATTTTTGTATTTTATTTGAATTGTCAACTTTCCTTCTTCTTTTACTTCTTCAAATATCAGAATACTTTATTTACATTTTTTGACATAGCACAGAATTTAATTTCCATCTCGAAATGGTACAATTTTCTCTCAGGCAAAATCATACGAGTATTTGAAGTAATTCATCAAATTTTCATAAGTGTGTTGGCGTTATATTCATGTGTGGGCCGATAACTTAACACAGAAAAGTAAAGTTACAAAATGTTAATATACCACGGATTATCAGTATTACTTTCAGCGAAAATTAGCATAAGCTTATATTATATATGCTTTCTATTTTTAACATTTAATTGTCATGAAAACATGTTTGGAAGAAATTACGTTTAAGCGTATACGAAATAAGTTATGTGTTATATTATAAACCTGTTTATTAAAAGTTCTTTATAAACCTTCAAAACCAGTTTGGAAAACGCATTAATTAAAGCCAATTTGAAAAAAAAAAACATTTTAACGATTCGTTTACGGAGGTTCAAGGACGGGAGGCGGGAAGAATAAAAAAATCTTTACAAAAATTCATTCAAAAGATTATGGCTACGTCAATGTTTATAGTTTAAATATTCAAAGCCTAATTATATATAAACGATAACGACTGATAAAGCTGTAACATTTCAGTTTGATGAGAAAACTGACTACCTACATAAAAATAAATAGTTTCAATACAGAACCAATGAATTTCATAGGAAAATATTTATGTCATGACAGAAAATAGTTTCATCTATTTTCTGAGAGTCATAAAACGATTTGTATTCTCGTATTTCATATTAAAAAGCAAATTTAGTTTCATTTCAGAAAATTGAAATCTATATATTGTATTTTGTTAAATTTTTTTGTACCTTTTCTTAATAACATATTTAATTAAAAAGGTAAAAAAAATAACTTAGTATTGCATTATAATATGGTGGAAATGCGTATACTAGGAAGACTTACTGTGATATGGCCAGATAAGACAAAATAAGGAATTAAGTTATTAAGGATGAATGTGAGTAAAATAAATTTGTATTAAGCTGGGGGAAAAGGTGCAAGTAGAGATATACTCGTATATGTAAAATGGGTGGATACAATTAAATCTACCAATTTTCTTCTATTTTTCAGAAGTTTTACGTCTTGTTATATTGAAGATACTTTTTTTTTTTTTATAAAATAGGTCAACGCGCCATAAAAATACTATTGAAGCCTTTTTCTTGCATTGCTATTTCAAATGTTTCACGAAATACTACTCGTAGTTACAAGAATGACCATTGGTAAAACACCTGCCTGTCTTCCCACCCGAGGGTAGCGGGTTATATAACTATTTCTACCTGATTTTTTTGAAAAAGTATTTCAGTCCGATTTTCACTTATAGTCTTTTTAACAACTAAGTGCCAATAAACCCGCCAGTTTGTGCTCTTGATAACGAAAATGCATGTAATATAATGCAAGTTGAAATATGCTGAATTTCACATGAGCAATCTGACAGATGCTCAAAAATAAATAAAATATATTAATTCAAATGAGGTATAATTAAAAAATATTTTATTAATAATGATATTATAAATTTATTAGACATTTAGGAAACATTAATTGAATATAAGCATTTGAACCGAGTTATTGTAACAGAATACCATAGTTACTTCGTAGTTTATTTAAATGACCTTAACTCCTCGCCATCTCTGATGGACTGAAGGATCAAATGTAAAAAATAATAGACACGGACATTTTTCAGGTTCCATCGGAAATCGAATCCGAAATTTCTGAATTTTATTAAGATTTTGACTTTAATTTTGTGAAACTCCATATGGGACTAGACTTTGTAATTTCACTTTAGAAATAAAATTAATCCCCACGATGTATATTTTTACATTCTATCTCGAGGCTCTCTTCAGATGGAATGCTTCGAGTAAAAACATGTGTCGTGGGTATTAATGTAATTAGTGGAATTACAAAGTCTATTATTCTAAGTGAGCTCTATTTCATAAAAACTTTTCCCTGGTATGTGGTCTCTAAAGAAAGAGTAATAATAAAAAGGACAATTCGTATCGTTCCGTTTAGAAAGTAGACTCTTCAAAGGTGCTCTAACTCGGACTTTAATAGGATCTAACTGTACTTCAATATTTCTTATGAAGTACCAAAGATCGTGTATATTTTAACACAAGGTTCAGTCAGTTCATAAATCTGCAATTTCCAGACGATTTTCAGTTTTACAGGAGGTTATTCACGATATATTATAGTTTGCATTGACTATCTGTGTCCTCTCGGAGATGGCCGAGAGTTGATTGGTGACATGATCATGTCATCGGTTAAGTGGTTGTTAAGGCCGTTTATCTCTACTAAGCACTACCACAACAATGATCGAATCATTTTATTACTCATACGTGCATGAAGTACGGTGCTGTATTCATTAGGAACATGACTTTTCTTATAAATGATGCTGTTGATACTGATCACAAAAATTAAAAAGGGGCAATTCTTTCAGCACTCTTTAGAGAGCAGACTCTCTTCAAGAACACTTTTTAGAAAGCAGACTCTCTTCAAAGACACTTTAACTTAGAAATTGTAATATATTATTATTAACTCATTTAAAGTATGACAGAAACTTTTGAAAATGTTTCAAAGGTTAAATGTAAAATTGTTTGCTTTTCATTAGTTTTTGAAGAGAAAATATTATATATTTACATTGATATAAATCTTTGTTTTATGTAGAAACTGAATTGTTAAATTAAGTCCATTTCATTATATATTCATATAGAACTATGCTGTATAAAGTACAACTTGGTGGGTTAGTTGGCAGATACCAATCGACCAACAAGAAAGATTTTAAAGAGGCTTTAAAAGAAAACCAGAGTGGAACCTTTTTTTTTAAGAAATGTGGGTTCAAACGGGCATTGAACCCGCAACGCCTAGGCCACGGAGGTTTCCAAACATCTTATGCATGATACATCTCTTCTTGGTCATGTTGCTCCTTTCTGAGCAACCTGATTCCATGTTGATGAAGAACTGAGCACTTGATCAGTCTCCACTTTTCCCAACCCTTAGCTATGATGAATGCAACTACTTAACGATGAACCTGTCATCTCAGTTTAATTTGTTCTATTTCAATTTAAGGAGTGTATATATTTTGGGTTATAATTTTAAGTAAGAGCACCCTTGAAGACAGTCTACTATCTATACTGCGCTACAGCATTTATCCATTTTGGCTTCGATTACTCCATGCATTTACCTCTTAAATCTCATATTTTTGAACAGCTCCGGAACATGCAAATTAACTTAACAAAATAAATATTTTTTAAAACTCCATAAAATGAAATAAGACACACTTTTTTGAATTTTTGTCTCTAAATATGCAAAACAATGTTTTAAGACAATTGACAAAATACTCATTTTCAGAGTTGTGCAATATAAATTATTCATAAAAAATAATCAAATTTTATAAATAAATTCTTCTGAGTTGAAATGAACCATTCCATATTTATATAAGATTTTAAACTGATTGTTTTCTCTTTTAATTAAATGTAATACATTTTGTGTATTGCTTAGGGAATTTTATTGGAAATGGAGGTATAACGAGTTCATGTCTCGACAGGTAATAAAATTACAAAATTTGTAGAGGCTTAAAAAAATCATAGTCAACTTGAATATAACTTGAATAATTTTGAACTTTGAAAAAAATTATAGTCAACTTGAATAATTTTGAAAAGTAATATGTCGGTATGATAAGCTCTGTGGTAAGTCAACTCTTTTCAAGCCCAGGAATTGCGTGTTCGATTCCCGTTGGAATTTAGATCTTTTCGAAAAAGAGTTCAAGTCTGGTTTTCGTTTACAGTTTCTGTTACATTTTTTCTGGCCAGTTGAAAGATATTGCTACATGGCAATAATTACACTAGGTAGTACTGTATACAGCAAAAAAGTAATACATCGTTTTTATCCTTCCAGTATGTGTTTATGTAATCAAAATTGATGTAAATGTGTGTCATGAGATGAAGTAATTGTTACAATACTAAGCGTAAATATTCTTTACAGGTTTCCAAGGAGCGACAAACAGCAGCCGGCACACGTCAGGAGGTTCAAGGCAACGGAAAACGGAAAGCGGGAAGCAGAGGCGTGTGAATAATTGAGGCGAGCAGCGGCTGCGACCCGGCGCGCCGAGCCCCGCCGCGGGGCCGAGATGAGAGGGCGGGCCCGCGCGCCCTGCACCACGCGACTGAGGGCCTAACTCACTCACTCTTACCTTAACTTTAACCTGTAACATACATATCATACTTTTATGGATATAATATAGGCATAGCAATTGTGATAAAGCCAGGATGTCGTACTCACCGTACCGTAAAGAAGTAGTCATCGTAATTATTTTCGTAGGATTGTTAAATGATGTGTCTTGTCGGTCATGGGCGAACCATCAAGACACCACGACCACGCCGGTCATACACACGACAACTACAATGAGCCCTAAAGACTTGCATAATGATCCCCTCGTAGTTGAGACACACACGGGAATGGTGAGGGGATATGCTAAGACTGTCCTCGGCAGAGAAGTTCACGTGTTCACTGGGATCCCCTTTGCGAAACCTCCATTGGGCCCGCTGCGCTTCAGAAAACCGGTACCGATAGATCCGTGGCATGGGGTTTGGGACGCCACCCATTTGCCCAATTCATGCTTTCAGGAGAGATACGAGTACTTTCCCGGATTTGAGGGAGAAGAAATGTGGAACCCGAACACAAATATCTCGGAAGATTGTCTTTATTTAAATATATGGGTTCCCCAGCGATTACGAATCCGACACCATCAAGATAAACCTTTAGCCGATTGGCCTAAGGTGCCCGTCCTCGTTTGGATCTATGGCGGTGGTTACATGAGCGGAACGACGACGCTCGACATATACGATGCGGACATTATGGCCGCTACTAGTGACGTGATTGTTGCATCGATGCAGTACAGAGTCGGAGCATTTGGATTTTTATATTTGAACCGATATTTTTCTGAAAATAGCGAGGAAGCGCCTGGTAATATGGGTTTATGGGATCAATCACTAGCTATTAAATGGATAAAACGAAATGCCGCAGCATTTGGGGGAGATCCCGAACTAATAACACTTTTCGGTGAATCTGCTGGAGGTGGAAGTGTCAGCCTTCACTTGATATCCCCGGAGACCAGAGGATTAGTTAAGAGAGGTATTTTACAATCTGGGACACTAAACGCACCTTGGAGTTTTATGACCGGAGAAAAGGCACAGGAAGTGGCCGCTACGCTTATTGATGACTGCGGATGTAATAGCACCTATTTGGAAGAAAACCCTAGTTCTGTGATGGACTGTATGAGAGGCGTTGAAGCCAAAACTATTTCTGTTCAGCAATGGAATTCCTACACTGGGATTTTGGGATTTCCTTCTGCTCCAACTGTTGATGGAGTATTTCTCCCTAAGCATCCCGATGAGCTTTTAAAAGAAGGGGATTTTCAAGATACTGAGATACTGATCGGAAGCAATCAAGATGAAGGTAGGTTAAAATTTTATTTTGAGTCTACCTTTTTTATATTACGTTATTACAGCAACAATAAAATATCCAAGTCATCGTTTAAGTGCACCAAATATTTTTTTGGAATTCTTGGATATATTTTTGAATATGACAAAATAAGAAAATATGTTGTTTTCGATTAAGACCATGGTGTTCATTTTTGTTTTGAACTTTTTTAAATTTGATAGAATAGTAACAACATTAATTGTGATTCTTAAAATGAAAACTTTGAACTTAGATTTTTATTAAATCAAGATACCTATAATATTTCCAATTCACGTATCACTTTTTAGATCTTAATGGTGCGTATCTGACGTTTAACGAAGATCTACTCTTGATGAATAACTCTATGCCAACCAATATAAAATCAATCAATACAAACATCTCCGTTCGTTTGTAGAGAGTTATGAAAATTAATAGATTCTGATGAAATCAATGTTCTTATTTTGTTAATCATGTATTATTTGAAACGTTGAAATAATACCACGTGAATCAATATTCTAAGTTTTAAATAATACTTTATTAATACATTTGTCGAAATTTTGAAATAATGCTATTTTTATCAATCTTTAAAATTTGGAAAATACTACGTAAATCATTATTGTCTCCAGATCACGCTCTTCAATATGTCTTCAATCGCCAATACGTGTATATTGAAAGACATTAAACGAAAGAAGAAGAATTCTGCAACATAAACATTTGTGTAGATAAGAAGAGTAAAGTATCATATAAGATCAGAAAACGATATTTATCCAATTTATTTGAGATAAAACCAGATCCAAAGTCAAATAATACATAAGAAATATACTTTTTTTTTTCAAATTCATCTAATTTATTATGATGGTATTCAAGCATATTTTCCTTTAAATGTCAGTTTTAATTATATATGAAATTGACGTGTAAATAAAAATTGTTCAATTCTCGCTTTATAACAAGTATGCTCACAGGTTGTCCCTGTCAGAAAGTTTTTTTTTCATGTACTCGTACGTACAAATGTGTTATGTGCGCGGTCGATAATCTGTTTAAATATTGAACCGAGCATTCTTCTCTTTCTTTGTAAAAAAGAAGACCTTGAGACAGAAAACTCATTAATATCACATCACTATTTAAGAAGTTCAACATTTCTACTACACTGGCTAATTTTCTTCAAAAACTTACGATATTTTATCAATGGTTTTATTTGCATTATCTTCAGTTATAATAAACATAATAAAAGTGGAGGTTTAATTAAAAAAAATGAAATTTTGTAAACATACATAAAAAACCATCACATGACCATTAACATTTCGGGGTTAGCGGAGTTTTCTATCGTGATTCATCTTTTGTCTCCATTCATGCACCTCTTACAACTCAAACGATTTCTCTGTCTTTTTACATTATTTTCATTCCAAATATCACAGATTTGATCCTACTATAGCTTTCTTTGTCCTTATCTACCACACCTTCCGTTCACACGTACACTTTACATTTATTTTGTTGGCCTATTTTTAATGTTCTGTTCTACATTCCAAAACCATCTCAAAGTGTTCTTCTTTATCATACTAAATAAATCAGCCTCTAGTTGACATTCATTTGTAATAACTTCAGAGTGTATTATGTCATGTATAGGTACCTTATATATGTATAGGTACCCTATATATATATGTATAGGTACCCTATGTATGTATAGGTACCCTATATATGTATAGGTACCCTATGTATTATTTTCAGTACACACAGTTCTACAGCATTTTTAATAAAATTTATAATAATTTTATTAAAAATTTACTGCTTCATTCTTTAAAAAAAATTAAAAGAAAGTGGGTAAAAGTGAAAGTGGGAAAATGGCAAAGTGCCAGCTATAGTGAAAAACTTTAATTAACAATCTGCGAACTGATATTATTTGAATACATATAAAATGTATCTTAAATACAATTTATACTATAATAAGTTTTAAACTTCTTCTTCTTCTTAAACTTTCTGTAGACTCTCAAGAGTCTGTTACTGCAGGATTGTCCTGTGATGCTGAGCTCCAGCTATCTCTCCATCGTTTCGAGGGTTTCCCTGGCGGACGCCGTCCATTCGGCACCCCATGCAGAGCTATGTATAGAATTCCTGTGGAATTCATTCTCTGTACATGTTGGTACCAGTATCGTCGACGCTGTCGTTCCCATCTGACCACATCCTGGACCTCACAGACCTCTCGGATTGTGGTGTTTCTTACACGATCACGCAAAGTCTTTCCAGCAATAGCGCGCAGAGTTCTCACTTCCGTTGTCCTTAGCATATTTTTTGTCCTGACAGTGTCCGCTCTCACTTCGATGCCATATGTGAGGATAGGTCGCACACAGGTCTTATAAATGCGTACCTTGCTATCCGTTCTCATATCTTTATTCCTCAATATGACATCTTTCAGGCAGCTTTATCTACCTGAGGCCTTACTTCTCTGGGGAGGTCATGAGAGCTGAGCAGTTCACTGCCAAGATATCTGAACTGGGTTGCTTGTTCAATTGGCTCGTTACGTACTGAAATTCTGCACTCTAGTGGGTCCTTGGAGAATGTCATACACTTGGTTTTTGCTACGGAGATAATCATATTGTACTTTGAGCAGAATTCATCGAACTTTGTGAGCATTCTTTGTAAGTCATTTTTGTTTTCAGCTATGAGCGTAGCGTCGTCAGCATAACAGAGAATTCCCACCGCTTCCCTACCAAGACTGTACCCCAACTTGAGAGATGCAACCTCTGCAATGATATTATCCATTAAACAGTTAAAGAGAAATAGGCTTAGGCTATCGCCTTGTCTGATTCCAACTGATGTTTTTATGGGTTTAGTATATTTCCCATTTGCTCTGATTTTTGTGTTACTATTCAGGTTGATCTCTCTTATGACATTAATGAGTGATGGAGGTATCATTTTTGTGGATAAAGTGTTCAGAAGGTCCTTCAACCGAATCCTGTCGAAAGCTTTTGTAAGATCGACTAAACAGAGGTAGGCTGGTTTGTTGTATTCTAATGCTTTTTCTTTAATTTGTCTAAGAGTGAATAATAGTGTCGGTAGTAGAGCGGTTTTTTCTGAATCCCTGCCGTTCCTCTCTATTTGTAATATGTATTTCAAGTTTTTCTTTTATTATAATTGTGAACAATTTAAGAATAGAGCACAGCAGGGATGGGATATTCCTCTGTAGTTTTCAGGATTTGTTTTCTGCCCCTTTTTAAAGATGGGTATTGTTATACTTGCTCTCCGTTAGGGATAATTGATGTGTCCAATATTTTATTAAACAGTTTAGAAAGCTCAGCTTCTAATCGATCGTCGGCATATTTCAGCATCTCATTGTGAATTTCGTCTGGTTCTGTTGATTTTCGGTTTTTCAGTTTTGCTATAGCTGCTTTGATTTCACTATACTCAATACTTTCCGAATCTGTAACATTCTGAGGCAATGGGATTTCTTCCGAGTCATTGTATAATTCCTGAAAGTACTTTTCCCACTTTTCTATTGTAATTTTGTTTGTTTGTACATATTCATTGATCGGTTTCTTCTTTTCTCTTAGCATTTTCCATACCTTCTTTTGAGCCCCGTACAGATCAAACTCCATATCTTTGGTATATTTAGTCCAGAATTCCCTCTTTATCCATTTTTTTCCGAGTTGACTCTGTTTCTAGTTGTCGCATATGCTTGTCTCTCTTCATCTGATGGTGGTTTTAAACTATAGATAAGAAAAAAAGCAGTGTCATTCTTCAAAATTTACAATTTCATCATAAACCCTAGTTCATTGGCTATTGAAATACATTTAATGTACTAGTTAATAATTGATTTCCCATACTGTCAATATAGGTTGTAAGTGCTGCATCGGAGCTGAATATAATAATTATATCAGGGTTTGTTTATTAACTTTTTCTACATTAGAAAAAGCTGCATGTTAAGATTTCAACAGTAAAATGTTCATCCTACACATCATCAGATGTGTAGGATGAACATTTTGTACATTATATTTTATTTCAAAAATTAAAAAAAAAAAACAAATTACAAAATTTTGTACATTGTTTCTAGCGCTAACATTAAGAATACTTAGTACTTAGTATACATAATGAATTTCTTAGCATTTGTTTTCAAGGCCATTCATCATTTGTTTGAAATGTCATTCCTAATTTATTTTAAATGCCATTACTTATTTTAAAATAAACTTTCCATTGATGTAAATAATAAATCCTATTAAAATCGAGAAAAGCAACGAATAGAGAATGTTAAAAGGTCAGATAGTCAGTAGCTGTTATTTAATTTTGAGAATTAAAATGTCCGAGTGTAATAAGGCTTTTTACTCTATGGTTCCACACAGTGGTTTTGGGTTTGATTCCCGATAGTACTCGAACAAAAAATCTCTAACAAAAGCTTAAGCCTCGTAAGAGTTCTAAGTGAGTTTGGATGCATCCTCATGTGTGATAGATAGTAGAACCAACAAGTCTCGGCTCACGAACGAGGACACTTCTTGGCAGTAAATACATTCTCAGGCGTACAAGCCACATACAAAATTACAATCAGAAAGAAGTACGAGTACTTACATTCTATCTTGTATATTAAGACACATTAAGTCAGGATTCAGAAGAACCAGTTCGTATACTTCGTATGGAAGGATCATTAAAAATAATAAAATCCATATATAATAGTTAAAATCTGGTTACAAAAAATAAAAAAAATATATACTCGTGAATTGACCCACTCCAATATATATAAAAACACAATAATCTTCACAAGTATATTAAATGAATCTTATTTAAGAATAAAAAACTCATAAACAATTTGTTAAATCAACCTACAGAGCTCTGTAAAAAGTTATCCACATATTTTAGTGAAATTTTAAAATTTGGAAATATGAAAGTTAAAACGAGAAAAATAAACATTAATTAAAAGTCAAACCATGTATCAACTATCAAATCATGTTTGAATTATGAAGAAATTTTTGAAATAATATAATAATGTTAATTATTACATATGTACAAACATGCATAACGCTTCCGTTTTTCTGAGCCATATTCAAAGACAAAGCAACTTGAATAAGATAAATGTATGACGTTTCAGTGTTATATGGTTTTGAAAAAAAAAAATTCAACAAAAATCTAAATTGAAATATTTAAATTCATTGTGAGTCAAAGTGTACAGTAAAAATTTAAAATATAATATTAAAAAAAATCATTACATTAAAAAAACAAACAGATGCAATGACAATTAGCCAATCTTAACAACAAGGGTATATTTTTTTTAATGTTTTTATAACAAAATCTTTTGAAGTACTAAGTGAAAAACTGTGTTTCACTCGATTTTGAAAAAAAATGGGAAGTTCCAAAACTTCTAGACGGAATAATTCAATAAATTTTCGTTGTATTTAGTTTTTCTTCTCTCCAGTTGTTCGACAATAGAGAATAGAATCTTTATCCTGTTTTTTGTTAAGAGTAGGTACAGGATGTCCCCGGAGATCTGGAAAGTGTTCTTGATATGTAAAAATGTTCGTATTGATAGTCCTTTGAAAATAATCTGAGAATTTTCACAATTTTCAGTTATACACAAGGGACGTGTTAAAAACGAGACGCAAGAATGAAATTCATTGGAATTTTCAACTATTTTATAGAAGCTTTTTGAAAAGTGGAATAAATACATTCTGAGGCTCTTAAAATTGGTTGAAAATATTTGTAAATTTAAAAAAAAACATGACTTTTTAAACTTTTATGAATTTTATATAAATAAATAAAACAGGAGCATAGTATGTACATATTTAAATACATCCCAAAATCACATTCACTCGCCTATCTCAAAATAAAAAGCAGAAAATACATTTAAAAGAGAAGCTATGTTATCAAAAGATCTGGTCTCATCTCATAACATCTCTCCGGCCGAGATATATCCCATTAAAATGTGCAAAATGTTTGTTTGTTTATAGTGTGCAAGCTGTTGCAGTTCAGCAATCATACATATAAACTTTAAATATATTACATAAGAACGACTGTATTCTAATGATTTTTTACGTAACCAAAAGTAATTAAGTAATTCGGGACGAATATTAATTGATCTGTCGATAGCTGTGAGCTAACGGTCAGCATTCACGCAAAGTAAGCGTTTACATCAGAATTTATGTTTTTTCTGTAGCATATATTCTGCTTATTATAAATTTTTATACCGCGTCTAAACATCACAAGGCTGCATCAGACTAAATCGGCCAATCGAATCTTGCCATCGGTTTATACCGCGTCTAAACAGCACAAGGCTGCATCAGAATAAATCGGCCAATCGAACCATGCCATCGGTTTATACCGGGTCTAAACAGCACAAGGCTGCATCAGACTAAATCGGCCAATCGAACCTTGCCATCGGTTGATACCGCGTCTAAACAGCACAAGGCTGCATCAGACTAAATCGGTCAATCGAACCTTGCCATCGGTTGATACCGCGTCTAAACAGCACAAGGCTGCATCAGACTAAATCGGCCAATCGAACCTTGCCATCGGCTTTCTGATTTATTTGTCAATTGTTTACTTTGCAATTGACAAATAAATCAGATTTTATTTATTAAGACTGTGTGCGTACTGAAGAGTCAAAACTCGCACATTATAAATCAATATACGCACACGTCTCCCATTTACTAGATAACATAGTTGACAATCTTGCTCGATTACGAGGGATCGTCCTATTGGATATCGTATCGTTATTGCTCTAAAGTGGGAGAACATATTGTCTATGTTATATTGACATATTGTGGGAGAACATTATTTAGTGAATAATTGATTCTCTTCTACATCAAGGTTTAATTTCCGATTTCCGGCAATGAAAATTGTGTGAAAGGATAATTAAATGTAATAAATGCGTGAGTGATGGGAGATTGGAGCGAGTTGAAACATTCTGTTACTAAGGCAGTATTTTCCCAGATGATGGAATAGTTACGAGGGATGTGGAATGGTGTATAGAGATATGAAACAAAATCAATGGGGCACTAAATATATATACTCGAGCCGTCCAATATAAAAAATATCTATAATAATAGTCCACAACAGTGCTATGTATACGTGTATCTAGAAAAAACTGAGAAGTGCCGAATAAATGGTGCTGAACTGCATGTACTTAAATAATACATGGGGTGACAATGTATGACAGAACACGGAACGAATGTGTATTTAAAGCTGATGTTAAGTAAGATGAAGAGAGCACTCTGATATGGTTTAGGGACGTGAAACGAATGAATAAAGAACGTCTAACAAAACAAATATACAATGAAAATATAAGAAGAAGGCGTAGTAGAAATAGACCAAGGAAAGTATGGTTGGATCAAGTGAATGGCGTTTTGAAAGAGATGATTAAAAGAAGTAAGAGAAATCGGAGGAGCTGTATGAAAAGGTTTAATAGTGTAGAAGATGCGGAATACGTGTGTCGAGATAAAAAGTCTTGCGCTTTGTCCTTTCTGATGATCGTTTGCGTATATATGTATATGACTATGAAAATAATCTGTCAATGTTTTCATATTCAGATATATGAAATATTGTCAATGTGTCAAAGATGGATTAGATAAACTTGAAATAAACAATATAAGTTTAAATATATTTCTGATATTATAGAAAATTCAAGTCTAAATTAACAGTGCGCTTAAATACCTATATATCCTGATTTTTTTTTTGTTTTCAGTCAAATTAATTAAAATGATAATAAATTTATTATATGTTATTGGGTGTTTGTTTATTTAACAGCGTCATTTTATTTAGAAATATTGACTGTTAATTTTTATCCCTATCATGAATGTCATTCAAATGGCATCCTATTTCAAGAGCTCTCAGGGATTACCTCCATTTTAGATAGATAAAATATAGTGAAGAGGGAATCTGAATTTGCTGAGTGTCCTCATATTATGTCAGAGACGAAAAGGAAAATGGACCGTTAGAATTCCGGAACGAGCTACTCAAATTGGTTTGAAAAGGGTTTAGCTTTACTGTTAAACGAGAATATCGCTCACTCAACAGGCAATATTTTTCGAATATACATTGTGACCAAAAGTTTTTTTGGAACTTTATAACTCGTGCCATAAAAATAAAAAATCCTACATTTTTACGAACTCGCATGTAGATTCAATATATTTATTTATACATTATTTACAGTTAAAGCTTTAACACTGTGGAGGTTTAAAGACGCTGTAATTTGTTTAGTCCGTAGTTCTGTCTTATTTGTACTCCCCTGATGATGAGGTGAAAACCTCGAAACCGTTAGGGTTATTAGTTATAATATAAAATGGGATAAACAATGTTTGACTAAACAAATAATAATTCGATACAACCTGGCGAGATCATTGCCATGTGGAAATTTCTTTCAATCAACCAGATATATGTTACTGAGGTGTGACGTTAAAACCAGACTGGTAACAGACTAAAATAAAAATTAGACCGGTTATAAAACTGAATTTCCTAACGGTAATCGAACATGTATCCCTCGGTTTGTAAGACTGATATTTTACCGATACGCTGTCCCTCGTGATTGAGTATAATTAATAGCCATCTTGTAGATGGAAGACAACTGTGCGTGTGTTTATTTATTGTGTGTAAGCTGTTAGCATTTCAGCGAGCATACAGTCTGGACAGATCAAACCCAAAGTTTCTATGGTAAGAAAATTAATCTGCAGTAACCTTTCATTAGACAAAGTTTCATAAAGCGCCATGAAAAGGCAATGTAAAAAAATATAGTTCGCAACATTTAAGCTACTGAAAAACATATATTCAGATACAATACGTCCTAAGAGTACAACTAGACCGAAACTGAATCCACCAGGAATCGATATATGAACTTAGATATTGTAAGAACTGTGTGCGTGAATTCAAAGTAGAAGAGTTCTGACATCTCAGCTTACCCTAAAAGGGACATTGCTTGATATTATGTACGTACGAGTATAAGACATAAATGGCTTTTTGGTCTTCACCCCTGTTGGTTTTCGATAAAATGTTGTTGTATTAATTTATAGAAAACAAACAGGGGTGGATCAACACCCCTGAATTTCACATTACATTATAATCACAACAATATTAACACTCCACAGCCGCATGTGTTAACATCACAGAACGGAAAAGCCTCAGAGGTCCTCTCTAGCTCGTCTTCCCTTGGTGAGTTTTCTCACCAAATACGTCATCACACACATGCAAATGTGAGGAAGCTTCTAATCAATAGGCCACAACTGCTACCTCCCATCTTTACACTCCATACCTACACTTGATTGAATAAACTCTGTCGTATATATCCTGATATATGTGTATGTGTTGTTCGTCTGTTGTTGTTTATCGGTCGAGAAATGTCGCACTGTGCCTTCTTCTTCCTCCTCTTGGGCGAAGAGCGCAATGGAAGTCTTGGAGGATGCGTGGGGGGACAGTTGGAGGGGGAAGACGCCTGAATCTGACGATGCATACCAGGACCGCTGACGTAAAATAGCATCCCGTTCGAAATGTTCGCTACGCATAACTGTGATTGACACGAGCGACGCGATAGAAAGAAAACCAGCACCAACTGAAAGTAAAGATAACCATACCAAATACTTCTTATAAATATATACAGATAAACAATACACTCACATACACGATACTCACATACAACAGTGGAATAGGAAATCTTCAAATCATTGACATAAAAGACGAAACACGTGGGTCACATGTATTATTACACTGAATATAAAAATCTTTAAACTCTGTTCCTTATTCCTTTTTTTATTTTTTCAACACATTTTGGCAAGAAAAGAACTCAGTCTTAAAATGTCATCTTAGTTATAAAAATAAGACGTAACGGCAAAATTACTCATGCATTATTTCGGAACCTCATGCAAATTTTATAATTTTTTTATTATTGTCGAGGCATAAACACTCTAAACCACTATCCTCTGACATGGATATGGCGTGATTACATAAAATCTTCATGAATGCTTGAAAGAGAATATCTACGAGTATAAGGCAATTTTGTACAATCAACCAGAAAAGTAGTAAATACACCTTAAGGGAAAACTAGCCTAGAATCCATTTAAAAAAATATGAGTATCAACGAAATCCAGCCCGCAACTCAAGAGCTGGAAGACTGGAGTCTTCTCAACTTGGTCACTTATGTCGTGATGATATTTTTGTATTTGGGAACCATTTAGGGTTAAACATTTGATTTAATTATGTGCCAAGAAATAATTCCCTATTGTAAATTGAACGCTACGACGCCCTCGACCTATCTTTAATTTTGGCTAATGATGTATTTGTCAACAGAGATTTATAAAAAGCATAATTGTAATTCTCTATTAATAAAACATTGCTATACAGTCGTTTTATATTTTAAACAAAAAAATAATAGTCTTTTTTAATATATAGGATGTGACAGAGTTGGACGTGGGGTGTCTCAAGTGAAAATATCGAAAGAAGTACTGGTGTATTTAGAAATGTTTAGCAGTGGACATTTAGCTTTTTAATAGCTTTTCGATTTTTTTTAAAAGGCATAATATTATTACACTTGAAAAACTGGACAGAGTTTTTGTATAAGCTGTGCAAAATTTCCCTTTTAAAAACCATAGTAATGTAATACCAACGTTGTCTATCTGATAATAATTCTGAATTCACCATCCATCTAATAGAAAGAACAATTATAAAATATAAGTCACAAAATGGGTAGAAATTTACATTTCAACGAAAGAAAAATATTTATTTTCCCTTCGTTTGTTTTTTTAATTTCGTTGTACACAATACAACCGGGTAGGTTTATTGCCAAATGACAATCTAATAATTGTTGTATCATCATCGTCACAGTTTTATTTTGAGTAGGCAGAGATAACAGATCTCCACTTAATTGTATCGTGACACACACATTTTGCTTCTCTTCGATCCATATAACTCTTCATGATTTTTTACTTTTCCCTCTTTCAGAATTTGATTAATTTATTTTCTTGGCCTTTTCAAACTTCTCTTCATTCTATACTACTTGCATAGATATGTTTTACAAAAATATATAAAATCAAACAAAATTGATCATACGTATCGATTCAAATGATAAATTTTAACTAATTAAAAAATTTCGAAATAGTGCTCACAAAATATTAAATTCTTAATTGGTAATCTCGTACCGTCTATTTTATTTATATACTCGTAGATTATTTTTCTACACCTTCATCATAATTCTTTTTCCGTGTCCGAACCATTTCAATGTACATCTTCATAATTATTCTCTTAGCATGTCCGAACCTTTTCAATATCCGAACCATTTCAATGTTCTTCATCATTATTCACTTAGCGTGCCCGAATCATTTCAATACAACTTCTATCAATTCGTTTTATTTTCTTATATCCTCTTTTTAACTATGTAATACTTTGTTTTCCTACATATTTATTGTTTTATAATTCCGGTTGTTTACTAAATATAATAGAAGTGACATGTCATGTTGTTGCTGCATGCAATCTCTAACGGTGATATTTCGTTTACCATAATTCTCTTAACAGCAATTTTTATTTAACAGCAAGGGCCCGTTGCTTTAACCATTCTCGTTAGCGAATGTTGCTTCTTTATTAGTCTATACAAATAAACTAAGGCCATTACAATGACCGCAAACGCTTTTATTCTTTGGATTTTGAAAAACTTTGTTTTTGAACCTTTCCTGGTGCTCTCTAAGGGACAAATTTCTGATAAATTTCCACGCTTTGTTTAAAAAATTGCACAACATATGAGGGAAAATGTGGGTTAAATCCCGCTTCGCCTCTCAATTTTCATGAACTGATACAGCGGCTGTTCAATTTTCACGAATACATTTTTAAAACAAATTAAACCTTTCGGAATATTAAATCGTTTTCAAACATTGGTCATATTATTTTCAAAAATTGGTCATACTATTTTCAAACATTGGTCATACTATTTTTGATCAGCATTAATGAGCGCATTTATCCTAATTATATTATATAATAACTGATTAGTTTGATAAAAGTAAAAAAAAAATATTTGAAAACACTATGATCCGTTCGTATTGTGATTATTTATTTATTTAACACTTCAATGTTAATACATTCTAGCGGGTTTATTGCCAAGCAAAAATCTCTTCCATCCAATTTAGACAAAAGTAAATAAAGCAAGTTACATGGGCGCAAAAACATATTCAGAAGATTATTTATATTAATTAAATGTATAGTCGTGAAGGTATCATCAATCAAAGGAAAACGAAATTATGGGGGAGAAGAAAGAAAAAGCAGAAATGAAACACGTTTTATTACTGACTAGAAATTAAGATTTTTTGTAGCGCCAAGGACGGAGTGAGTCTAACATTGGTTTGTAACTGGTTCCAGAGTCTCATTGCATGGACAGTAAAGGACGACGTAAAAAAAGAAGAGCGGTGAACTGAGAAGGCCGCGCAATCGAGCGCAACGCAAGTCCAAGATCGGATAGACACTGAAAATTTTCTGCGAGATAATAGGAGTCGGCGAGGCAGTTAAGGATATTAAACAATATAAATTGTATGTGAATTTGGCGTATATTTCTCACGCTCAACCAGTTAAGCGCCTTTTGGCATGAAGTGATATGATAGTACTTTCTGAGGTTAAAAATAAATCTTAGACAAACATTTTTAAGCCGCTGTAATTTGTCCAGCTGTTCCTCCGTGATATAAAAAAAACAAATGTCCCAAAATCGGAAAGAGCAGAAATTGCACGAATACATTTTTTGTTTTAGTAGGCAGGAATCTTTGCAAAACTTAAAGGGAATGAAGGCTGGAGAAGATCTTCCGGCTTAACTCATTTATTGGATCTCGCCATGATAGTGTTATCTATTAGCACTCCTAGATTTTTAACGGTTTTTTTTTAACGTCTTTACTGAGAAGTTGAGGACTGCCAATGAGGATCGCTTGAGACTTTGTAGGATTAATGAGTAAGACATGCTCCTTAGTCTATTCGGAGATCGATTGAAGGTCCATATTTAGATCGTTCAATGGCGTGTGAAAGCAATTTGGAGTAAAATAAATATGTATCTGCAGAGTTTCCGCATAAAATGGGAAGAACACTTAAGATAAATTAGTCATTACTCGGAAACGAAAATATATTTTGATAAACAGTTTTTTTAAAGAAAACAGTCACAGAGTATTTATTATTTAAAATTAGTTTTATTTTTAAATTTACATTTGACATATTTAATTAAAATTACTAAGTCCTAATTCACTCGGAGATGAAACGTTTTTTTTTAATTCATGAAATAAATTCACTTACTTCTTGAGCATGTATTTGTTTTTCTTCAAACAACACATCACATGTCTGCAAACCATCAATTTTGATTGTATTTTGATAATTTTGTACAAAAAAAATTATTGTTATTTTTTTCTCATAAATATTTACTGCCGTACAATTGAAATGAAAAATTATAGCAAATTTCTTCATAAAATGATAAAATATCATCATATCGCAAACTTCATTCTTTCATTGCCTGTATTAGAAGCATTTCCAGAAAATTGAAATGTATTTCTATCCACGTGTTTATAAGGAAGTCTGAAAGTTTAGAAGTTTATCTGGTGGATATATTCTTAAACATTAATCAGAAATATTCTATGAAGTTGTTTTATTTATATAAAGGTGCTGATTAACTTAATGCCAGATTAATTAAAAAATAAGTTTGATTTGACATTATTTGAAGTCATTCTATTTTTCATTATTCGAAATTAAAATCTATGTCTAATCAATCACATTGTTACTTCGTGTTTAAGAAAAGTATAAACATCATGTCTTAATTATGTGATTTGATCATTTAAATTGAAATATGTGCAATTAATAAAAAAAAACAAGAGAGGTTTAAAAAGGGTCCAATAAGACCTCTCTCCCACATTCAGTTTCTATTCCTACGGATAAAGGCTTTTACATGACATCCATATTACTTTTAATAACGAGTATTTGCTATCTGCTGTCAGCTTGTAACTTTAAATCTGTGATGTACATGAGCGTTACGTTATTAAAAAAGTAAATTGGCTATGCTTAGTTTGAGCCGTTAATCAAAAGTTATGATTTTTAAATTATGTTTGATTAGTTTTTATATAAGAAAACATATGGGAACCGTAAAATATTAGTATATACTCGTTACTCGAAGGTAATCCATGGATAAGTTAGTCAAAAATGTCTTGAACTTGTTTAAAATATAGGTTACAATATTTATAACAACGTTATTTCCTTTTTAATTTAACATATATACCATGAAGCAGTTTCACTGTTGGGATAGGCAGATAAAACAGAACGTCAGAATGTCCTATTTTGACACACATATTTTGTTTTTACCACATCCAAACAATTCCTGCGATTTGTCTTATTTCCTTCATCCAGATTTTATCAATCATGACTGAACCATATTTCTTTGGTCCTCCTCTACCAGGCCGTCTACTCATATTTGCACTGTCGCCATTGCTGGGTCTCATAGTCAAGGATTCACCTCGCTATTCCAGCTGTCAAATTAATTGAAAAGCAAAGCTGTGTCGTTGAGTTGGTTTCTCCACACCACATATGAAATCCTTCTATTACAACTCATATAAATGCTTTTAAATTTGATATATTATATTCACTCAATTCAATTTGGCCCATTTATTACGAGTCTGAAAATATGGTGCTAAACAAGATTATTTCAAGGATCTCTTTAATATATTATTTTGATGTGCAGTTTTAAAATATTTATTTAATAATTGGTACACATCAGTGATATGGCAGCGTCGTCGTTGCTGGACCTCGTAGTAGAGGGTACCCCTCGCCATTCCAGCGTTAATTCTATCAGAAATCGATGTGATGCCGTATAGTTTTTTGTTTCTTTTCAAGTCAGTGAGCCGTTGCATACCAGCAACCTCACCGGCAACACTGCTGTACAGGGTCCGATGGCACACCAAAGTGAGACGATCGGAGCACACTGACATATTTTCTTTACTTTTTTCTCTATTTTGAAATAATAGATATGACTGGAGTTATAGGTATTCTTAAACTCCGGAAAAAATGCCTGCGGGGGAGATTAGCACAGCGCGGGGCTTGAACCGGCGACCTTCCGCACAGAGGTCGAGTACATAAACCGCGCGGCCACGCACCTTATAATTTGCACTGCATATTTGTTATGTTAGTATTTATTAATTCATTTATTCTATGTTCCCACACCATCTCAGAAAAACTCTTCTTCATCTTACTAAACAGGTCAACCTTAATTTCACATTAATCTCTAATAATTTCATTCCGCATGCTGTTATACATTATTTGCATTTCTACTGCATTTATCCGAATCCTTTCAGTTTTTTCCCACGTCAACGTTGTTGGTTCGAAAATATTTTTCAATCAATGCTTATAAATAAAACCCATTTGAAATAATTTCATCATCCGCCTTTGAAAATCCCAACGCATCCGTTCTACCAATAATTTATTAAAACCAAACAATTTTATACATTTACATTTTTTTAGTAGCTCAGATTACTTCAAATAACTCCAATTACATTTCGCCCTTTTAGTCAGCTCTTTCATATTTTTTTTCTGAGGGTAATAAATAAAAGGCTCACCTGAATAGAGGCTGTCTGCTTAATCCTTTTGAAATCAGTTGAAATGTAAATTTATATAATAACTAAGTACATAGATAGGAATACATGTTAACGGATTTGCTCTAGAGAAAGATAAACGAGCCATAGTCTTACTCTGATTCATTTCAATGGAGGTTTAAAGGCTTATTTTTTGTTAAGTGGCTTCTATTTTTCCAAACAAATCATAGTTTGAAATTATGAGTAATACTATATGTTCGTTGAGTACAAATATTGAATACAAATGGATTTTAATACTTTATCCTTTCAGAATTTGATTAATTCGATATTGTCACAACTTCTTATTTCAATATTATTTATATACACGAGTATTATCTTCGAAATTGTGTCATTATGACAGATGTGTAAAAAAAGATCTAAGAATGAATGTCGCCAGAGTCATGGTAATGGAAAGTGTGAATGGAATAAGTAAATGCGATATATGAAAGATTAGAGCAAATTGTGGAATTCTGCTTTTAAGGTAGTATTTTTCTCAATGATGGTATAATATGATGGACATCGAATTATGAGTAGTGATAGGAAAAAAGGTCATGTGGCACTAAAACTTATGTAAATACTCAAACCGGACAGTATCAAAATCTGCTAAGACGATAGTCCACAATATAGTTTAGAACTAATTTTGATGTATGAGAGTGAAACGTGGAAGTGGAAAAAGATATAAAGAATTCAGATAAATATAGTAAAAATGCTATAAGTGAACTCTGAGATGGTTTGGCTGTGAAGAAAGAATAAATGGAGGAAGACTGAAGATCAAGTGAATACAATTTTGAGAGAAAGAAATGTAAAAGAGAGATTGTAAGAATTGTATGAGAAGGTGTATGGCTATGGAAAAGGCAAAGGATGTGTCAAGGGAAGACAGTCTGGCGCTCTGACTTATCTGCCTATCATGTTAGGAAAATGGAATGATGGCATGTGTGAATGTATATGTCATCATTCAATCTATCTATTTAGCGAATCATTTAAATACCGCTTTTTCATCTGCATCACTTAACCTTATTGCAAACTGCATTTTAAATTTATCTGTTGATATATTTTTAACCACACTTTTCTCATTGCTCTACTGTATTTCTCCTTTCAACATAACAGATGATTTTTAATTCTTGAGTATTCAGAGTAGTAATCTTCAATATTGACCATAGGACTAACAATATTTCAGCAACAGATAGATCTAGAAGTATTCATCCATACTCTTGTTATTTCCAGAATTGATTTGATGATCAGGTTGGTCGAAGGTCATCTAGAGATTTTCGATTAAAGCCGTGAAGAAATTCTCATTAAGGAGTGGAAAACGATATCAGAAATCGACTAACTGCCTGTTTTAACGGAATTAAGAGAACTTCATCAACCCCGTTTCACATCTCGTTGACTAAATAATATGAAGGAGAACATGAAATATTTACAAATTGTTGAACTTAAACTTAAAAATTGGTGGTATGTATAATGATTTAAAAAAGTTAAATTAAAATTGATAATAATCGTACGACACTTTATAAATAATTTTGTATGAAACTTTCTCAACATCCTTCAAGTGACATTTTTTATTAAGTGATTATATTAATGTTGAAAGTCTTATTTATTTTGTTAAAACGCTTTAAAAGACACATAGAAAACGGGGAAATATATAAAAGACCAAAATTACGTTACATATGGGAAATTTTATTAAAACCAACAATGTCCTATTTTACAAATTGTGGAGTCCGTAGAATAATGCATTTTTTATGAGTCCATTGTATCATAATATTGCGTTGTTTCTCAAAAAAAAATGTTTATCCAGTTCCCTTTCTGTTGTGTTAGCTTATTACGTTTCATATTTTATTTCATTTGTAAAGCTAAAAATAATTTCCATACCTTTATTCAAATACTGTGTCAACAAAATTCAGAGGGTAGTGGCCACATTCATGGAATATATGGGTGTTTATATGCAAAAAATATCGAACCTATATTCTGTTTTGAGATATTCGAAGAGACAACTGCGTTTATAGGAGGTTTTTAAGACCAAATCTAATAATGATGTAAAACATTGTACACATCGGTCCTTTCTTTCCTAGGATCCACTCAAAATTAAAAAAAAAAACTTGAGAGTCCGATGCAAAAACTTAACATCTTGATAATGTTAAAAACGATAAAAATTATCAGGTAAAGAAATCTACCGTTATTTTTCATACTCAATGATTGAAGAGAATCTGAAATTATGAAATATGCGGAGGTTGATAGTTCACTGGGAAAAAAAGTCAAGGATTTTTAAAGTCAATCCGAGATAAGAAATTCAAACTTTATTTGAGTTTATTTAATATTTACCCAAGGGATTCTCTTGAAACTGTTTGCCTTTAGAGTGTGCCAAAAAAGTAAAGTTTACGTAATGTAGAAATATCACCTTTAGTACGGTTAAAAGATAAACAGGAGAATTGTAATAAAACTTATTGAATTAAAAAATATTGACCATAAGAAAAGACATAATTTATATTGGTTCTTTGTTATAAAAATATACATACAATAAACTGGTCGACCTCTTAGAAACGTTATATAAAATCTACAGATCGAGCTCTAGAAAAAATGCATATAATATTTACTGTTGATCTCTCAGAAGAAATACAATATACTGATCGACCTCTAAAATGGGACACCAGAATACAACAACATAAGCGTTGTTTATATAATAACAAGTTTTGAATGAAAACAATGAATTTTGAAATATTACATTGATGCATAAGGCCATACACCAAAATAAAAAAGTAATAAATAATCACAGAATGCAAAGTAATTCCCCGCTCGTCAATATTTTTTCTTGGGTTGACAGACCGCATAAATTTTCGATGCAACTTGACACCGGTTTGATCCAAGCTTTGTTCTCGTAACCAACCGGAATCACTGCTTGAAGATACTCAAAATATGAGACAGAAATACGTGTCGTGTTGGTTAATGTCTGTTATTAGCCTAGTCTAATAACAAAGTAATTTATAACATGGAGTTATGCAAAGGTAAAGCCGAAACATGAATAATTTATTATTTCGGTTTCAACATGATGAACAACTCGATTGTATAAAATTTCTTAATCGGTTTTAGTAATAGTACTTTGTGTAAATGCTTTGATTTTGTATTTAAAATCGAAACATATTATGTAAAAGAATGTTCATTTTCAGACATAGAACCTTTTGAATCCTAAACGATGATCGTTAGTGTTATTTCAATAATGTATCGTTTTCAAGACATAAGAAACTCTGATATTCAAGTCAATTGCTTAGATTACTTTGTTTGCCGAAGCGTGAACTAAAATACTGA